>PVKM010000122.1:11047-143993 GCA_004027735.1 Carollia perspicillata | reverse complement strand
ATGATATTTACAGTAGCAGCCATTAGAGAAGAGATAGGAGATCCTTTGGCTACATATAGTGTTAACCATGATATTCCACCCAGCTAGCCATGTTTTAGAAAGGGTAGAAAGAAGATAAGAGTCTTGTTGGGGAGGGAAGGATTGTGAGTTGGATCTAGAAAGCAGTGAGCTTTTGGGAGGTCATATTCCGAGGTAAAGTATGACTAAAGGATAGAAAATAGGTGTGGTGTGTGAGAGAATAGAGTTAACCACAACAGTAATAGAGTTCAGGATACCGTGAAGTGGGCTAAGGTCTGGGAAGGGTGCTATGTAGTATTTACAATTGTATGGAACAGCTATTATTTACAATAATAATGGAGCAACAGTCATATGACAGAATCTATGTGATCTAGATAACAAGAATAGGAAGTATAGGACCTAGAGTAGTATGCAAATGGAACAAGAGTGAAGTGAAAGACAGTAAATTAACAATACACTATGAAAGAGAGAACAAGGGAAACCAGTCAAACAATACAATTTAACGAGCCAAGTGAAGAAGACTAATCAGAATCAAGAGAAATACAAAAATACTAACAAAAAAAGATGTAGTAATAATGAAAAATAATATTACAAATATACAATAATTTAGAAGTTCTGTGTAGTAGCAAAGTGTATTTTGTCTCACTGTTTCTGCTGTTGGGATGCCCCTCTTTGGGTCCAACTCTGGTCTGTTTACAGTTCCAGGTTTTTTGTCTCACTTGTGGGAATTTAAAAAAAAAAGGAAGGAAAGAAAAAGAGATAAAATGGGAAAGAAAGGAAAGAGGAATAAGGAAACAAGTAATAAGGAAAAAGAGGAAAAAGGAGTTAAAATATAAGAAATAATAAAAATAAAAATAAAAGAATTATTTTAAAAAAAGCCTCTTGCTGACTTGAAACTGGCCAAACCAGTTTTGCTGGTGTTCCTGGCTGCAGCAGCCTGAAGGATGATTGGTTTTGCTTTTCTTTCCTGATTCACACTCTGTCAGCCACCAGCCCAGTACACCAGCAGTCTCTGGTCCAGCGGGCTCCACAGGTCCAGGCTCACACTCTCCCCAGGGCTACGGGCTTGAATGCCAGGTGCCTCTCCCCAGTTCTTTGGGTGTGGGCACCTGGCCTTCCACAGGGTGCACTCTCCCTAGGGCTGTGGGCATGCGCACTTGGCCAGGCCACCTCAGGTTTCTCAGGTTCCAGCACACACTCTTCCCAGGGCTACAGGAGTATACCCAGGGTCTTCTGTGCCACCTTGGGAGCACCACGCGGCTGGGTGTGGAGGAGGCTGGAGTGGCTGCTGCAGGAGAATTCCTCAAACAGCCGCGGAGTGTCTCTTTTTTCACTTTTCTTTTTTTAGAATTTCTTTCTGCTCAAGCCTGCCTCTCCCTACAGAGGTCTGGCCTCTCACAGCCCAATTGTCCAACTAGACTGAGGACTATCCGGGTCATGGCCCTTCATGGCAGAACTCTCAACACTCCCCAGCCAGCGTCCATAGATTCCATGGGTGCTCACAGCCCGTGTGTTTGCCACTTTGTTTTTATTCCCCTCTCTATGACTTCAAGCTACCAGGTCTCTCCTGGTGCTACTCAAACCTTGTTTGGCAGGGGAGGGAGCCATCGACCCAACTCTCTCCCAAGAACCCTGTGGCAGACCCAGCGGGCGCCAGGCCTGGGACTGCAGCCTTCCTGTCCCCACACTGGTCCCAGGGACTTTATCGTCCTGAAGCACTCTCCTTACCATCTGGTTTTCAATGTCATCTACAATTTTTGGTCTCCTATCTTCATATATGCTGGGGTACTGTTGGCTGTCTGCTCTGTTTCTCCATGTATCAGCTAGGTTTTTCACCCATGCATAGGGGGAAGTGATATCCTCTTCCACCTACCTCGCTGCCATCTTCTGGGTTCTCTATTCTGTTCCATTGATCTATGTGTCTGTTTTTATGCCAGTACCAGGCTGTTTTGATTACTGTGGCCTTATAATATAGTTTTATATTTATGTTTATGCATTTATGTTTACAATGTTCATATCTTCTTGCTGGATTCTTCCCTTGAGTATGATGAAGTGACCTTCTGAGTCTCTTTTTATGCCCCTTGTTTTGAAGTCCATTATCTGATACAAGTATTGCTACTCCAGCTTTTTATTCCTGCCCATTTGCTTGGAATATTTTTTTCCAACACTTCACTTTCAGTCTGTGTAGGTCTTTTGTTCTGAAGTGGGTCTCTTCTAGCCTATATTCTATAGCTTGATTTGTCAACCCTTTTAAGAACACCAAATTACCTTTATTTATATTGTTTTATTGTATCTTGCTATATGATAATGTCAATCCATCAGCTTTGTTTTTATTTAGGATTGTCTTGGCTTTTCTTGGTTCTTTGTACTGCTTTACAAATTTTAGTGTCCACCTGTTATTTTCCACCAAAACAAAAAGAAGTAGAAGAAAAATGTGAATGGATTTTGATTTATTAGTTTGTATCCATCAGTCATTTTTGAGAGAACTGACATTTTTATAATATTGAGTCTTCCAGTCCATAAATTTAACAAATACCACTATTTGTTTCTGCTTCAACTTTTTTAAAAGTAATATTTCGTAGTTTCTTATTTAGAAGTTTTATTAGATTAACTTCTACGTTTTCTATGGTATTGTAAATAGTATTTTTAATTTTTTTAAATCTTCACCGGAGGATATATTTGTTGATTTTACAGAACAAGGAAGGGAGAGATACATTGATTTGAGAGAGAAGCATTGATTGGTTGCCACCAGTACATGCCCTAACTAGGTATTAAACTTAGGTATATGCCCTGACCAAGAATCAAACTCATAACCCTCTGGTGTAATGGGACAATGCTCCAACAACTGAACCACCTATGGTATCTCTTTGAAATTTTAATTTAAAATTGTTTGTTGATAGTATGGTTAAACAAAATTGATTTTGCACACTGACTTTTACCAGAGTTTTAAAAAAATTATTAATTATAATACTTATCTGTAGATTATTTTGTCTTTCTACATACATATTCATGTAGCCAGTACTTTTTTTATGAATATGTGTGTATGTGTAAGTAATAGAAGAATTTGGTGGAAAACTGTAGCAATTGAATGCCTCACATGTGAGTACAATTCAATCTATTATTTGTGGTTTCCACTCAGGATCTACTCTGTTCTTTCCCCGTTCCAGATCTTGTTTGTCTATATCTGCTACCTGTAAATGTACTCAGAAATGTATCACCACTAATATCACTTATAGTGTCAAGTATGTCTGTTTCTAAATACTTCTAAAATACCTAACTTTGGTGGTATCAGACTTTTACTAGGTCCTGTAAAGAGACGAAAAAAAATCACCTTCCTACTTTGTGTTACATTGTGTTGCCTGTGGTATAAATCTGATTTTTCTGTGCCCAGAATTTGACACTTTTTTGAATGCTTCCTGCAGTTTCTAAGTTGCTCATCCATCTCTAACCACAAGATGTCACTCAGTCCACAGGGTTGGGGAACATATTTTTTCATCACCTCTACCCTCTCCATCTCTTCTGGTTCTTCTCTGCAGAACTAACAACAACAAAAACAGCCAACCTCTCATAGTTTATGTTGGAGGCAAATGGATATTGGTATGTGGAGGGTGGAAAATGTACAGAGAACTCATTGCACTGTTTGCAGCCAACTTACATTTTCATTATAATTTCATAATCATAAACTCTTTGGGGGCTCTTGATTTAATTGAGCTCTCTTAGAATGGTATGAGAGGTGGAGTTGTGGGAGGAAATACACAGAAACTAGGATAATAGAAGGGCGTTATTTACAAACAAACAAGCAAACAAAATATAGCCAAAGACATTGAAATAGAAAAGGGGATGATAGTATCCAGAGGGGAGAGGGGAGGGAATTTTAGGGAAAAAGGGAGGGGATTATAGGAACAAGTATAAAGGACACATGGACAGAAACTGGGGGGGGGGGGGGAAAGGGGGGGGAGGGGGAGCACTGGGGGTGGTATGGGATGGGAGTAAAAGACAGAAAACTGTACTGAAAAACAATTAAAAAATAAAAAAATAAAGTGTAACTGTAAATAGGCTAAAGAGGCTGGGACTCTTTCAGTATAACAACTCATAGGAGTTAGGTTCAAATGCCAGACTAATGGGGACAGATTTCCTTCATCTCATCCTTCATTTACATGAATTTGAAGTCCTTCAAATCTCTCATAAAAAAACTGGACCGAACAAATGGCAAACAACCTGGGTCAAAGACTGAAGCAAACAAAATATAAGACCTCAGAAAAGGAAAGCAGAGTTTTAAGAGCAGGAGTGGCTTGTAGAGGAATGAGGGAAAAGATAGTGACTCCAAAGAGAGAAGAGGTTTCCTAGAAAGAAGGTGACTACATACAGGCTCCATGAAGTAAGACAAAGGTTCAGCACACCTGTAGTGGAGCAGGTAGAATGAGGTGTATAGGATGAAATAGCTATTTCCAGTTCTCCCACGAGGTGAACCCTCTCCTGCACATTCTTCTGGATTCTCGGCATGTGGCTGATTGGATAATATTAAGATTTATTTCCTCAGCAATGCATTTTTATCCTGCTCCATTTGGTATTTGGGACACAGTGAGGAGGCTACACATATAACTCCAACTGTATTTGGCTTTAAATGACTTCTAGGGAAGTTTCTGTGTTAGCAACATTTGTTATTGAATGCAGAGTAGGTTTCATATTTGACTCTGATGCCCCTAATCATCTTTAACCCTGAACTAGATCCCGTGTCTACAGTTCCTACCTTCTACACATGGCTAATGATGTCATGTAAAATTCTAAAACCATTAAGAACAGCATTCTTGAGTGGTAATCAGTTATTTCCACTACCTTGCACAGGGTATAATGTAATACATCATTAATCTATATTCATTTCTGCTATTATCTAAGCAAAATATTTATTTATATGGACATAGAATATATAGTTTCTCCTAGCATATATAGTTCCTTTGATCAAGTGATTTATGCTTGAATTTTGTCCATTGTCTTTTATTCCATGTGTGACTCTTAGTTGGAACATTGGCAAGTTGCCATGACCATAGAGTTAATCCCCACCATAGATCCAGTCTCTGGAAGTAGCCCCAAGTATTTGGCTATTTCTCACTCAAAAAAGTGTCATGCACTTTGGGAACTACAGATAGTCCTGACCTCTTCATTGGAGATAATTTGAATTTAGCTGTGGAAGTTTAAGTGTAAAACTAATTAATGATAAGAATACATTATAAAAGCTTTATATGGAATAATGTACTTGTTGATCATTTGTTTTCTGTAAGTTTGTAGCAGACCATGTTAGTTTCCTACCTAACAACCACTACTTCAATCCCTTGCTGGCATAGATACCTTCAATTATATACAGATCAAAATATCAGATCTTCATTTTTTCTAGCATTTTTTTTGCAGATAAACAATGAGCATGTAATTCAAATTGATGAGGTTTTAGTAAATATTATTCACTCCTATAAAATTATTCTTCAGGGAAAAACCTTTTTTCTTTGTTGAAAGTGGTCATATATGTATATGATGGGTGGAGCTGCTGTAACAATCTTGCAACCATTGAAGGAAGATATCTCTGATATATTGAGGATGACAAAGTTTAAAGAAGAACACCTGAATCCCTGATGAATCCATTGGACCACTGCACCAGCTTAAAAACCCTCATATAATTGTACTTTTTACTATGTGATATAGTAAATGGATTTACTGCTTAATCCACTTTTGATTGTGCACTATGTTAGTTCCTTTTTAAAGTTTTTTAAAGATTTTACTTATTTATGTTTTAGAGAGAGGGGAAGGGAAGGAGAAAGAGAGGGAGAGAAACATCAATGTTTGGTTGCTTCTCATGTCCCCCCTTCTGGGGACCTGGCCCAGAACCCAGGTATGTGCCCTGACTGGGAATTGAACAGGTGACCCTCAGGTTTGTAGGCCAGTGCTCAATCCACTGAGCCACACCAGCCAGGACATATTAGTTCTTATTATGAGCTGAATTGTGCCCCCCTAAAATTTATGCATTAAAGTCCTAAACCCTAGTACCTCACAATGTGGCTGAATTTGTAGATAGGGTCTTTAAAAAGGTAGTTAAGTTAAGATGAGTTTTTTAGTGTGAGCCTTAATTCAATATAACTTGTATCCTTTTAAAAGGAAATTTTGACACTGACTGGTATAGAGGAAATACTGTGTGAAGACACAGGAAGAAGATGGCTATCAAGTAGTTAAGGAAAGAGGCCTCAGAAAAATCCAAGCCTGCTGACACTTTGATCTGGGACTTCTAGCCTTCAGTACTGTGAGAAAATAAATCTCTGCTGTTTAAGCCACCCAGTTTGTGGTACTCGAGTATAGTAGCTGTAGAAAACTAGTGCATTGCCCTCTAAAGCATCCTGACAGGTAGTTATTAGTTTATTATAAGATTAGTACTTTAAAACTAAAAACGACTTGACCAAAAGCTGCTACAGATCTTTTTGAGACAATTTTTAAAAAGTTAATATAAAAACAAAAACAAACAAAAGACCCCATGGTAGGTTTCTGGCTAGATTTACCCTTCCACCATAAAAGACTATAGAACAAAATAAAATATGTAAAAGAATGATTTTCAGTCATTGAACAATACTCAGGGCAAGACACTTATCTCCTAGAGAAATAAAGAAAAAGAAAGTTAAGCCCCACAATTGCCCCCAGATACTGCCTAGTAGTATCCCTGAGTTGAGGATGCAGAGAATTCAAGGAGGCCAAGACACCTAGAATTTGCAAAGCAGAGTACTGGAGATGAGAGAGTTGGGGAGTGGAGAGAATATAAGAGAGAAGAAGGAGAGGGAGCACTCTGGAGATCTGCAGAGGGTTTCCTTTAAATCTTTAGTGGATTGCTGATTAGTAGATTCTTGTGAGGAAACCACCTGAGGTTAGAGGGATGGGAAAATAAAAAGAACTATCCTAGGAGCTCAGACAGGGTGAGGAATAGTGCTTGTTCCCTGAAGCCACAGTGGAAAATTCCCTAATTTGAGGGCATCAGGTTTAGCACTCACAAAGGTATTACCTCTGTAACAGGGAAAAACTAGTTCTAAACTAAAAGCTGTTCTTATCCTACCTAACAAAGTTTAAAAGTGAGCTTCAAAAGGATCAAATGACTTTCAAGTAATTTAACATCAAGCTAGGCAATGTTCAAAAATATTAAAGAAATTTAAAAAAATCAGCACCCATCAACAATATTCACAATGACTGGCATCTGATAAGAAATTATCATGAAAAGAAGCATGAAAATATAACCCATAATGAGGATAAAAATGAATCAATTGTAAGGCAAACTAAACATATGATAGAATTACTAGACACAAACATGAAAACAACTTCAAAAAAGGTAGAAGAAAGCATGACTATTAGGAGACATACAATATCCAAAGTATGTTTTTTCAAAAATAATACATTTTTGAGATAAAAATATCCTAAATAGAATCAACAGATAATATATTGCAGATGAGATTAGTAAACTTGAAAATGTAAGAATGGAAAAAAAATAATGAAATGGAAAAAGATTTAAAAATTTAAAGAGCACCAGTAAGTTTGGTGGGGCAATTTAAAATAGGCTCTTCTAGGTGTAATTAGAGTTCAACAAGGGGACAGAAAAATATTTGAGGAAATGACAGAAACTATATGATAAAATGTATAAATCCACAAATCCTAAAAGCTCAATGAATCTCAAGCACAAAAAATATGAAGAAAAACACACCAAGGAATATGTTAAACTCTTAAAACCAGTGATAAAGAGAAACTCTTAAAAGCATCCAGAAAACACATTACATCCAGAGATACATTCCTTATAGAGAAGAAAAGATGAGGATAAGAGTAAATTTCTCATTGAAAATAATGCAAGCTAGAAGAGGGAGGAGCAACATATTTAAAGTGCTGAGAGAAACACACTGCCAATTTAAAATTCTACATCCAGGTAAAATATCCTTTAGCTTTTGCATTACTGTTATTTTCACCTTTGTTCTTGAAGGATAGTTTTGTTGGATATAGAATTATTCAATGACAGTTTTTTTTTTCTTTCAGCATATTAAATGTCTTCCTACTGCTGTGTGGTCTCTGTGGTCACTGATGAAAATCAGCTATTAATGTTATTGAGGATTCTTGTATGTGAAAATTTTCTTCTCTTTTCCTGTCAAGATTTTCTTGCTGCTTTCAAGATTCAATCCTTGTTATAGAGTTGCTGCAATTTCACTATAATATGTCTTCAATTGGATCTCCTTGAGTTTTGTTGCTGTGAGTTTGTTGAGTTTCTTGGATGTGTAAATTCCTGTTTTCCATCAAATTTGGGAAGTTTTTTGCTGCCATTATTTTTTCCAAATATTCTGCCTCCTTTTCACTTTATTGTCCTTCTGGGACTTCCATAGTACTTATTTGGTCATATTAGATGGTATGTCTAGGTTTCTTAGGTACTGTTCATTCCTTACTTTCGTTTTTCTTACTGTATGATTTTAGTTATCCTATATTAAGTTCATTGATTCTTTCTTTTGCCTGTTCAAATCTCTTGTTTTATTCTTTTAGTGAAATTTTCATTTCAGTTATTCTATTTTCAAACTGTAGAATCCATTTATTTTCTATTTGCTATCTTTTTATTAATATATTCATTTTCTTCATACCAAAATAGGTGAATATCACATCACATATCTGGCAAAGGAGTTATATGGAGAAAAATAAAATGGTCAAAACTTAATAGGAAGGTGATCAAAATTAGAATCAACATTGCTAAGTCATGCTGATAGTGTACATCCTTGATGTGACGTGAAAACTTGATTGTGGTGGACAGAGGACTTGAACACATTTATCTAAACTGGTAGAGTGCACAGCAAAAAGAGTGAATTTTACTGTATATAAAAGTTCGAACATGGAAAAATGTACCGTTATAAAATGAAAATACAAGCCACTGTCTGGAAAAATAGTTGGAAAATGTATTTCCATCAAATGAATCATTTAGAGAATACATAAAAATTTTTTTCTTGTTATGATTTTTTATTAATGTTCAAATACAGTTGTCTCCATTTTTCCACCACCACTTTCCCCCGCTCCACCTGCCCCCACCTCCCAACCTTGATCCTACCCCCATTTGGCTTTTTCCATGGGTCCTTCCTACATGTTCATTGATGATTCTTTCCCTTCTTTCCCCCATTATTTCCATCCCTGCTCCCCTCTGGTTACAGTTAGTTTGTTCTTAAGTTCAATGTCTCTGGTTGTATTTTGCTTGCTTGTTTGTTTTGTTGATTAGGTTCCACTTATAGATGAGATCATATGGTATTTATCTTTCACTGCCTGACTTCTTTCACTTAGCATAATGCTCTCCAGTTCCATACACGCTGTTGTGAAGGGTAGTAGTTCCCTCTTTCTTTGTGCTGTGTAGTATTCCATCATGTAAATGTACCTTTAATTTTTGATTCACCCATTTCCTGATGCACACTTAGGTTGCTTCCAACACTTGGCTATTGTAAATTATGCTGCTATGAACATTGGGGTACACAGGTTCTTTTGCATTGGTGTTTCAGGATTCATAGGGTATAATCCCAGCAGTAGAATTGCTGGGTCAAAAGGCAGTTCCATTTTTAATTTTCTGATATATATAAGTATACTCACACACACACATATGAATCCATACATATCATGTATATGATATATATATAATATATGTGATATATCTGTTTATATATCATATATCTAATATATTTATATGTAAATATATAACACAGACATATAAATTTATATATATGCTATTTATATACATAAATCATGCATATAACATGTATAAATTTATGTGTATAAATATATGTGTGCATATTATGCACTATAAACACATGTATATATTTATATGTGTATACATGTATACATCTGTATAAATAAACATGTACATGTTATATTTGTGTGTGCACCTGTATGTGTGTATATGTGCATGCATGTATGCATGCATGTATATGTGTCTATGTAAGTATATAATTTATATGAAATATATTTAAATATATAAATGCATGTATTTAAATATATCATATATATTTATATAAGATAAACATTTATATTTATATTTATATTTATATACCCCTAGCAGACAACCCCACCCTCAAACAGCACAGGTATACTGATGGCAACAGTTGAGGTTAGCTTTGGAATTTCACAGAACTAAAAACTTGTGATCTAGCACCTACAGGAAAATAATGTAAATGCCTCTTTGTAGTAATATGCAAGGCAACTACCATTAATAATAGATGCCTAGGCAGAGAAGAACCCTATTAAATATCATGAATAACCAAAGTAGTGAGGCAGCTCAGAAAGAAAACGAAAAATCTCCAAAAAACAAAGTAGAACACTTGGAAATATATGATATAAATGACAGAGAGTTTAAGATTTTAGTTCTAAAAATACCCAATGAGATGCAAGAAAATACAGTCAATTTAGTGAGCTTAGAAAACAAGTACAAAACAAGTACTTCACCAAAGATGCTGAATTTTTAAAAAAGAACTGAACAAGAATCTTGGAGAAATAAAGAATAAACTAACAAGCCTAGGAAATAGTGTAAACCAAATGGAGGAAAGGATCAGTGATATTGAAGATAGCAGTCTAGAAATGACTTGGAGGGAAGCAATAAGAGATTTAAGCATAAAAAAGAAAGAGTTCTATGAGGACTATCTAACTCCATCATAAAAAAGCAATATAAGAATAATAGGCATACAAGAAGAGAGGGAGAGGAGAATAGAGAACCTATTCAAACATATTGTTGATGAGGACTTCCCAAACCTATGGAAAAAACTAGATCCTCAAATCCAAGAAGCAAACAGAACACCTAGTTATCTCATTCCAAAAAGGCCTTCTCCAAGGAACATTGTATTAAAACTGTCAAAAATTAATGACAAAGAAAAAATCTTCAAGGAAGCCAGGGAAAAGAGAGACTAACCTATAAAGGAAAGCCCATTAAGTTGACATTGAACTTCTCAGCAGAAACTCTCTAAGCCAGAAGATAATGGAACCAAATATTCAAGCTACTGAAAGAGAGTAATTATCAGACAAGAATAATATATCCAGAAGTTATCTTTTAAATATGAGGGAGAAATAAAAGCTTTCACAGACATACAGAAGTTGAGGGAATTTATCAGCAAAAACCACCTCTGTAGAAACTACTCAAAAGGGTTATTCTACCTGAAATAAACAGGAAAAGGTCACAAAACTACTAGTAAGATCACCAAGAAAAGTTACAGCATAAACAGGAATAATTTGTGACAACAAAAGTAGGATGGAGATCAGATACATTAAAAAACCCTGCTTATATATGAAAATTTATTTCATAAACATAATGGTAGCCACACATAAAAAACCCAAAACTGTGACACATAGCTGGAAAAGAGAGGAAACAGAGAAAAGAAGTATGGAATATCACCAAACAACAACAACAACAACAACAACAACAAAACAGACAGAAACACAAAGGAAAAGATCCAGTGGAAACACAGAACTACCAGAAAACAAAGGACAAAATGACTATAGGACATCTTCCAATAATTACCTAACTGTAAATGGACTGAATTCACCAATAAAGAGGCACAGAGTAGCAGATGGAATCAAAAAAACAAAAACAAAACATATGCTGCAAAGACAAAAGTAGATTCGAAGTGAAAGGGTGGGAAATGATACGTCAAGCTAATAACATTCACAGAAAAGAAGGAGTATCCATACTTACATCTGACAAAATAGATTTCAAGATAACAAGGTCCTTTATACAAGGACAAAGACAATGGGCATGGGGGTAGGGTTGAGTATGGGAGGTGGGGTTGGGTGGGGCAGAGGACAGTGGTGGGAGGAAATGGGCATAAACTGTAGTTGAGCAACAATAAAAAAAATTTCTATAATGAAATTATATGATTGTAAAATAAATATGTACACATGTTCTACTTTAATATGGCTATGAACAAACAAAAAATATTGATTCCTGAACATCTGAAGTGCTTTGAATGCTGCTGATATGAACAGAAAATAATCTCTATTTCTTCATCAGTACTATGTATTATAAGAAATCTAAAAGCATTCAAAGATAGACACAAAAACTTTGGAAATGCTTTATATTTTACAAACATCCAAATGTCTAACAAGTGCATTTTTCAGGTAGTTGTTTTGATGTTAAAGACTATTAAATATGTATAAAGGAGCTTTAAACCAAGAAGAAAAAAGGTAACAAGAGACAAAGATAGAAATTTTTTTATTGATAAAGGGACACTAAGTCAAGAAGACATAACACTTCTTAACATATATATACTCAACAAGGGAGCACTGAAATATGTAAAGAAATTACAGAACTAAAAGGAGAAACAGACTAAACATAATCATAGTTGGGAACTTTAATACTTCATTGACAGCTTTAGATAGATCATTCAACAGAAAATCGTAAAGAAATATTAGTGTTAAATGACACATTAGACCAAGTGAACATAATTAATATTTATGAACATTTTATCCCAGGACACCAGACTGCATATTCTTCTCCAAGGTACATGAAACATTCTCAAGGGTAGACCATATGTTGGGTTACAAAATTATTCTCCACAAATTCAATAAGATTAAAATCATACTGAGCATATTCTATGACCACAATACATTGAAATTAGATATCAACGGCAAAAAGGAAGTAAACTCACAAATATGTGGAGATTAAACAAAAATACTACTAAAAATGATTTAGTTGAAGAAGAAATAAAAGGTGAGATTAAAAAAATATAGAAACAGCTGGCCAGGATGGAGGCATAAGTAGATATATTGTGCCTCCCCACACAACCAAAAGAAAGACAACAACAAATTAAAAAAAAAAAACCTGCCAGAAAATTGAACTGCATGGAAGTCCAACAACCAACGAGTTAAAGAGGAAACATTCTTCCACACTGGTAGGAGGGGTGGAGACAGGCAGCCAGGGCAGAGAGCACTCATGGCAAGGCTGTGGCTGGTGAACCAGACAATACCATATTTGCATGCAGATAAACTGGAAAGAACAACTGGGGAGTGAGACAGACTGCACAACCCAGGGTTCCAGCATGGGGAAATAAAGTCACAAAAACTCTGAGTGAAAAATAGCTGTAGTGATTGAGGGGATGGGAGAAACTTCCAGCCCCACAGGAGAGATTATTGGAGAGAGCCACATGGTCCTAGAATGTACACAAACCCACCCAACCAGGAATCAGTACCAGAAGGATGCAGTTTGCTTGTGGGTAGTGGAGAAAGTGACTGAAAGTTGGCTGAGAGCCCAGCAAGCAGTATGGTGTAATCTCTGGCCTCTCCTCCACATAAAGCACCACAAAGTAGAGATTTGGGGTTTTCTCCACTTTGCAAATCCTCGCCCCTGCAAATGCCTACGGGTATGCCACTTATTACATTAAAGGTGCACCGAGATAAAAAAAAATAAATGGCCCAAATGGAAAAAGATGAAAGCTCTAGAAAAAAACAAAAAACAATTAAGCAATGAAGAGATAGCCAACCTATCAGATGCACAGTTCAAAACATTGTTAATCAGGATGCTTACACAATGGTTGAGTCCAGTCACAAAATAGTGGAACAGATGAAGGCTATGCACAGTGAAATAAAGAAAAATGCACAGAAAACCAACAGAGAAGGAAGGAAACTGAGACTCAAATCAATGGTTTGGATCAGAAGGAAGAAAGAAACATTCAACTAGAACAGAGTGAAGAAACAAGAATTCAAAAAAATGAGGAGAGGCTCAGAAACCTCTGGGACAACTTAAAACATTTCAACATTTGAATGATAGGGGTGCCAGAAGGAGAAGGGGAAGAGCAAGAAATTGAAAATTTATTTGTAAAAATAATTCAGGAGAACTTCCCCAATCTGGCAAATGAAATAGACTTCTAGGAAGTCTAAGAAGCTCAGAGTCCCAAAAAAGTTGGACTCAGGGAAGCACATACCAAGACACATCATAATTACATTAAAGATAAGGGGAGAATCTTAAAAGCAGTAAGAGTAAAGGAAACAGTTATCTTCAAAGGAGTTCCTATAAAACTATCAGCTGATTTCTCAAAAGAAACCTTACAGGCAAGAAGGGACTGGCAAGAAGTATTCAAAGTCATGAAAGGCAAGGACCTACATCCAAGATTACTGTATCCAGCAAAGATATCATTTAGAATGGAAGAGCAGATAAAGTGCTTCTCAGATAAGGCCAAGTTAAATAAGTTCATCATCACCAAGACCTTATTATATGAAATGTTAAAGGGACTTATCTAAGAATTTGAAGAAGATCAAAAAGTATAAACAGTAAAATGACAGCAAACTCACTACTATCAACAACTGAAGCTAAAAAAACAAAAACAAACTAGGCACACAACTAGAACAGGAACAGAATTACAGAAATGGAGATCACTAGGAGGGTTATCAGTGGGGTGGGGGCAGGGGAAGAATGGGGAAAGGGTACAAGGAATAAGAAGTGTAAATGGTAGGTACAAAATAGACAGGGGGAGGTTAAGAATAGTATAGCAAATGGATAAGCCAAAGAACTTATATGTATGACCCATGGACATGAACTTAGGTGAGAGAATGTGGGTGAGTGTGTGCAGGGAGGAGAGGAATAAAGGGAAGAAAAAATGGGACAACTGTAATAGCATAATCAATAAAATATATTTAAAATATAAAAAATAAAAATCTAAAAATATATATAGAAACAAATGAGAATGACAATACAACATATCAAAATTTCTGAGATGCAGAGAAAGCAGTAAACGGTGGAAGTTTGTATCTCAAGAAACCAGAATAATCCCAAATAAACATCTTAAAGAATTAGAAAAAAAGAATAAAAGCAATCCAAAGTCATCACAAGAAAGGAAATAAAAATTAGAGCAGAACTGAATGAAATAGAACATGAAAAGACAAAAAGAGTATACACAAAATTAACACAACAAAGACCTGGTTCTGTGAAAAGATAAATAAAGTAAACAATCCCCTGGCTAGACTCACTAAGGAAAAGAAGAGAAAAGACCCATAAAACCAAAATCATTAATGAAAAAAGCGGTTATTACAAACATCACAGATATACAAAGGATCATACTAGAATACTGTGAAGACTACATGTCACCAAATTCAATTACCTAGAAGAAATGGTTAAGTTTCTAGGAATGTATAACCTTCCTAGGCTGAATCATGGAACATAATCAACAAAACAAACAAGGGAACAAGATAGAACTAGAGACATGGAAATAAAGTACAAACTGACAGTGACCAGAGTGGATGGGGGAGAGGCATAGTGGGAGGAAGAAGGAGAAAGGTCAAGTCAATGAGCATGTATGTATAAAGGACCCATGGACAACGATAACGGGGAGGAGGATGGGAACTGGAAGGTGGGGGTGTGGGTCAGGTATGGGAGAGTAATGGGGGAGAATGGGAACAATTGTAATAAAAAATTAATTAAAAAAATAAAAAAAGAATTGGAAGGCCTAAATTGACTAATCAGCAGTGAGGAGTTTGAAACAACCAGAGCAGGGACATCAGTCCTGCTTAGGAGAGACCTGGATGCTTGAAGTCCCTGGAATAAAGATGGAGTGGGAGACACACAGCATGGGGCATTCCCCAACTTTGTCTGTGGTCACTGGCTCAATAGTACCATAGAAACTGGGGAGCAGGGAGGCACCTGGAAATGGGAGAAGAGTTGGGCCATGACTGACCATGACACAGAGAGTCTCTGGACTGGTCAGAGTTGGGTTGTGTGAAAAGTCTGGCACTTGTTAAAAATGACAGCCTGAAGCCAAGGTGTAATAGGGTGCAGCCAAGAGGGGGGCCCCAAGTTGGGATTTATATGGGGTCCAGAACTCAGGGTGTCCAGGAAATATTAGAAGCATATATATATATATATATATATATATATATATATATATATATATATATATATATGATGCCCTTGCCCCCACAAGTCTGAGCTGGGGTATGGGAAACATGGAGCAGGGCCATTGAGAGCTGTTTTGCATAGCAACAGGTTTGCAGCTAACCTATGGCATGGTCACTTAACATATATATAACCTTTAACTGGTTTCATAGATATGTTAAATAGTTGTGGCCATGCTTTGAGTCAGGGGGATGGAAGTGACTTCCACCCAAGATGTAATGGGAGACAACTCCTCCTGGTTACAGCACCTAAGTGAGAGCTTGGAGATGATTGGCTCCATGCCATGGGGCCACACCTGCCCGGATTTACTATGACAACCCAGTAAAGCAGGAATGCTGGGAGGTGTAACTGATTGTGGGAGGAGTTGGAAATGGGGCTGCAGAGGAAAATTGGCACTGGGATTTAAACCCAGGCATGGCAGCCATGCAAAAGAAGGAGGAACACATGGTTTTGGCAGACTGGGAACCCCGAGGCTTGGGTGAGAGTCAGGACCACATGGTTTTGGGGTGCTCCCTTTTGCCACATGGCTTAGGAAGCAAGAGAGACTTTGCCTGCAAGAAAAGGGGTGAAAGGACTCTTGCTGGTGGGCCATGAGAAGGTGCCACATAGTTTTGGATTAACTGGAGAATTTGGCAGCAACACAGCTGATGGTGCTGGGAGCCTGAATCATGGACTTCTACTTCTTTTCCTAAGATATGGTACCCCAGACTGGGAAGAAGGAGAAGGAAGGACTGTGTGTGTCTGTGGGTATTCTAAAGGACTTTAGTATTTTAATGAAGACATTAAGTCATTACTCTAAGTCTGTATAACTTTTAAATAAATAATTCCTTTCCTTTTCACTAATCTATGGCATTAAGAGATGTCTCTCTCTGGCGGTGGGCTAAGCAAACCTAGTAAGTGAAAGGGAACCCCAGGAGAAAAATTGGGGGTCCTTTCAGTAATAGAATATTGTTCACTCCTCCAGGTCTGTTCTGTAACAAAGGGAAACCTACTCAAAAAAAAAAGGTGCACACCCACTGTGCAAGGACCTTTTCCTCCCAGTAGCTAGGCCAGTGAAGAGAGAGGAGAAAGGGTGAAGGTCATGCCTAATATGGGGCAATTGGACAATGGGAGCCACAAAACTCCCAGAAGGCTTGGGCTGGAGGCTGGGCAACTGTGAATATTGCAGCCCAGACCTAGCCCCCATCCTCATAAAACCACAGAAAAGGAAAAAAGCAAAGCCCAGCCCCCATCAGCCTGAAGCAGCCAGGAAGGCCAGCAAAACTGGATTGGAAGGTTTAAATTCAGCAGGAAGTTTTTTTTTTCCTCTCCAAGTATGAGATAATAACATCTGGAGCTGTGAAAGGACCAAAGAACCAAAGATAGAACCAGAGAGAGATCAGAAGGTTAACACCAAATAGGAAACTGAGACAAATGTCACTTTGCTATCCTACAGAATTTGCATTTTATTTTTTATTTTTATCATTATTTTTATTTTCTTTTATTTTATCATTTTTAATTTTTCTTTTTATTTTTCTTCTTTTTGTTTAGTTGTCTTAATTTTTTATTTGTTTATTTAATTGCATTGTTTAACTGGTTTTCCTTGTTCTCCCTTTCACATTTTTTTAAATTTTTTTTCTTCTTTCATTTCACTTGTATTCCAATAACAAACTACTCTTGGTCTTTTACTTTCTATTCTTTTAATTCAGATCATATATTTCTTGACATATTATTGTTGTTCCTACATTTTTATAAATAATTGTTGTTCCATATTATTGTAAATCCTACACAGCACCCCTCCCGGGTCTTGACACATTTCACTGTCTTCCTGAACTTTATTACTGTGTGGTTAACTCTTTTATCTCGCACATTATGCCTAGTTTCTATCCCTTCCTCTCCCAATATCTCACCATCTAACCTCACATAAGCACTCTGTTTTCTGGATTCAGTTCACATTCTTTCTCCCTTCCAATAAGAGTCTTATCTCTTTATTACCTTTTATAAAAAGTGGCTAGTTGGGAGAAATACCACAGTTATCACTTCATTTCTCTAAAGGATCTCCTATCTGTTCTCTACTGGTTGGTACTTTAAATTCAATAGAATAGTCTACCTCTGTCTTATTCTATTTCACCTTTTCCCTATCACTGCTCACATACATGATAAGATGGAAGTTGTGAACTCCAGCAAACCTTCTGGAATAGACAACCCACCAACAAAGGAACCTCCAAAGGTGAAACCCAAGTACAACAAGAGAACCCACACAAACAAAAGAAAGGACAACCCCAGAACATCCAGATGAGGAGATCAAAGAGACCACAACACTGAATCACATAGAACTCCTACCATAGAGGTTCACCCTACAAAGACAGCTAGCAAAGCAGAGCATCACAAATCACAGAAACTAACAAAAAGAGTCACCTAAAATGCAGATACAGAAACAGAACCCCAAATCAAAAGGAATGGAAGAGTCCCCAGTAAAATAGCTAAATGAAATGGAGGTAAGCAAACTATCAGATATAGAATTGAAAAGAATGGTTATAAGGATGCTCAAGGAACTCACAGACAACTACAAGGAACTGAGTAGGAACCAAACAGGGAACTGAGTGAGAACTACAACTATGAAAAAGGAAATATAAACAATAAACAATAGCCTGGAAGAAATTAAGACTACAATTTCTGGAATAAAAAACACACTAGAAGGAATTACAGCCAAGCTGAATGAAGCAGAGGACCGAATTAGTGAGCTGGAAGAAAAGGTAGAAAGAAACACACAGGTAGAGCTGTCGCACAAAAAGAGACTAAAAAAAATATGAGGATAGCTTAAAAGAACTGCAATATAACATGAAACACAACAACATTCAAATCATATGAACACCAGAAGGAGAAGAAAAAGAGCAAGAGATAGAAACTGTGTTTGAAAAAATAATGACAGAAAACTTCCCAAATCTGGACAGGGGAAAAGCCATGCAAGTTCAGGAAGCACAGAGGGTCCCAATCAAGGTGAACCCAAAGAGGCCTACTGCAAGACACATCATAATTAAAATACCAAGTTTTAAAGAAAAAGATAGAATTTTAAAATCACCAAGGGAGGAACAACAAGAGACATACAAATGAGCTCCAATAAGGCTAGTAGCTGACTTCTCCACAGAAACACTGCAGGCCAGAAAATAATGGCAAAAAATATTTCAAGGAATGAAAAGCAAAGTACTGCAACCAAGACTACTCTGTCCAGCCAGGATCTCAATTAAAATAAAAGGTGAAATGAGGAGCTTCCCAGACAAAAGAAGGCTGAAAGAATACACCTCCATGAAACAAGCACTGCAAGATATGCTAAATTGACCACTTTAAGAAGAGGAAGAAAAGGAGTGAGAGAGAGAGAGGAAAACAAATACAAAGAGGGTAAAATGAACAAGTACCTATCAATAATAATCTTAAATATTAATGTTTTAAATACTCCAATCAAAAGGCATAAAGGAGCTGAATAGATAAGAAAACATGTCCTACACAAATGCTGCCTACAAGAGAACTACCTCAGAAAAAAGACCTACATAGACTGAAAGTGAATGGTTGGAAAAAATATTCCAAACAGATGGACAAGAAAAAAACCTGGTGTAGCAATACTTAATCAGACAAAACATACTTCAAAACAAAAGCCATGAAGAGACCCTGAAGTACACTTCATAATACTCAAGGAAGAATCCATCAAGAAGACTTAAATATTGCAAAAATATATGCATCTAACATAGGAGCACCCAAATATATAAGGAAAGCCTTGAAGGATTTCAAGGATGATATAGACAGCAACACACATATACTAGGGGATTTTAACATCCCATTGTCAAAAATGGATAGATCTTCGAAATAAAATATCAACAAGGATATTGCAGCATTGAACAATGCCCTAGATCAAATGACTTAACATATATATATATATACACACACAAAAAAGAGTCACATATATATATATGTACACACACACACACACACATAAACTTTCATTCCAAAGAAGCAAAGTCCATGTTCTTTTCAAATGCACATGACACATTTTCAAAGATAGACCACATAATACCACACAAAATTAGCCTCAACAAATTCAAGAAAATCAAAATCATATCAAGAATTTCCTGAGACCACAAGGGTCTGAAACTGGAAACCAACCTCAAGGAAAAACTCAAAAACATTCAAATTCATGGGGATTGAATAGCATGCTACTGAACAATGAATGGGTTAATAATGAGATCAAGAAATAAATTTTAAAAAATCCTGGAGACAAATGAAAATGAACACATGATCATCCAAAATTTAGGGGACACAGCAAAGGCAGGCCTGAGAGGGAAGTTCATTCCTCTACAGGATTACCTGAAAAAATAGAAATATCTCAAATAAACAACCCAATTGTACATCAACAAGAACTAGAGGAACAACAAGCAAAGCCCAGAGTGAGTATAAGGAAGAAGATAACCAAGATCAGAGCAGAATTAAATGACATAGAGACTAAAGCAACAATCCGAAAGACCAATAAATCCAGGAGCTGTTTTTTTTTTAAACAAACAAACAAAATCCACAAGCCATTAAGCAGACTCATCAAGAAAAAAACAAAGAGGACCCAAATAAACACAATCAGAAATGAAAGGGGAGAGATTACAACTGATACCAAAGAAATACAAAGGATTGTAAATAATCACCACAAACAACTATATGCCAAAAAATTTGAAAACTTGGATGAAATGGACAAATTCCTAGGAAAATATAATTTTCCAAAACTGAATCAAGAAGAAGCAGAAAGCCTGAATACACCCATAACAGCTGATGAAATTGAAGCAGTAATAAAAAATAAACTGTTGGTACAGAAAAACCATAGACTGGATAGTTTCACACCAGAATCTTACAAAACATGTAAGGAAGAGTTAAACCCTATCCTTCCCAAACTATTCCAAAATATCCAAGAAGAAGGAAGGCTCCCAAATCTTTTTATAAAACCAGCATCATACTAATTCCAAAATCATATAAAGACACAACAAAGAAAGAACAGTACAGACCAATATCGCTGATGAACATAGGTGCTAAAATTCTCAACAAAATATTGGCAAACTGCATCCAGCAATACATCAAAAAGATCATACACCATGATCAAGTGGGATTCATCCTAAGGAAGCAAGGATGGTACAACATTTGCACATCAATAAACATAATACATCACATAAACAAGAGGAAAGAAAAAAATATTATCATATCAGCAGATGAGGGAAAAGTATTTGATAAGGTACAGTACCCATTTATGATAAAAACACTCAGCAAAATGGGAATAGAGGGAAAATTCCTCAACATAATAAAGGCCATATGTGAGAGACCTACAGCCAGCATCATACTCAATGGGCAAAAATTAAAATCTTTCCCACTAAGATCAGGAACAAGACAAGAATGTCTGCTTTCACCAGTTCTCTTCAACATAGTACTGGAAGTCCTAGGCACAGCAATTAGACAAGAAAAAGAAAAAAAGGCATTCAAATTTGAAAAGAGGAAGCAAAAACTGTCATTGTCTGCAGATAACATGAGAATGTACATAAAAAATTCTATAGACTCCACAAAAAAACAATTTGGCTTAATAAATGAATTTGGCAATACAGCAAGCTATAAAGTCAATATTCATAAATAAAGGCATTTTTGTACACAAACAATGAAATATCAGAAACAGAAATCAGGGGAAAAACTCCCATTTGCTATAGCAACAAGAAAAATAAAATACCTGGAAAGAAACCTAACTGAAGAGGTTAAAGACCTGTGCTCAGAAAACCACACAACACTAAAGAAAGAAATTAAGGAAGACACAAACAAATGGAAGCATGTACCATGTTCATGGATTGGAAGAATTCACATCATCAAAATGTCCATACTACCCAAAACAATTTATAGATTCAATGCAATCCCCATTAAAGTACCAATGTCATATTTTAGAAATATAGAACAAACATTTCAAAAATTTATATGGAACCATAAACCACCCTGAATAACTACAGCAATTTTGAGAAAGAAGAACAAATAAGAGGAATCAAAATGCCTGATATCAAACTGTACTACAAGGCCTCTGTATGCCAAACAGCCTGGTACTGGCATAAGAACACATGAAACAATGGAATGGAATAGAGAGCCCAGAAATAAACCCAATTCTCTACAGTCAATTAATACTCGACAAAGCGAGCAGAAGCATAAAATGAAGTGAAAAGGGCCTCTTGAACAAATGGCACTGTGAGATCTGGACAACTACATGCATAAAAATGAAACTCGAGCACCAACTTAAACCATACACAAAAATAAATTAAAGGTGGATAAGAGACTTAAATATAAGTCGTGACACTATTAAAGTCCTACAAGAGAAGATAGGCAGGAAAATCTCAGGTATTCCACATAGCAGTATTTTCACAAATATATCCCCTATAGTAAGGGACATAATGGAAAGAATAAGCAAATGTGACCTTTTCAAATTAAAAATTTTCTACATGGTTAAAGAAAACAGCATTAAAATGAAAAGAGAACCAATCATATGGGAAAACATATTTGCCAGTGATATCTAAGACAAGGGTTTGATCTCCAAAATATATAAAGAACTCACATGACTCCACTCCAGGAAGACAAACAACTCAATTCAAAAAATGGATGAAAGACCTGAACAGGCACTTCTTCTAGGAGGACATACAGATGGTCCAATGACATATGAAAAGATGCTCAGCATCAGTAGCCATCAGAGAGATGCAAATTAAAACCACAATGGGATACCACTTCATACCAGTGAGAATGGCCATCAGAAACAAATCAACAAACAACAAATGTTGGAGAGGATGTGGAGAAAAAGGGACCCTAGTGAACTGTTGGTGGGAATTCAGACTGGTACAGCCACTGTGGAAAACAGTATGGGATTTCCTCAGAAAACTAAAAGTGGAACTGCCTTTTGACCCAGCAATACTACTGCTGGGATTACACCCCAAGAACTCTGAAACACCGATTCAAAAGAACCTATGCACCTCAATGTTCATAGCAGCACATTTTACAATAGCTAAGTGGTGGAAGCAACTGAAGTGCCCTTCAAGAAGTAAATCATTGGGTCAAAAACTGGTACAGTTACACAGTGGAATACTATGCAGCAGAAAGAAGGAAAGAGCTCCTAGCCTTTGCAACAGCATAGATGGAACTGAAGAGCATTATGCTAAATGAAATAAGTCATTCAGAGAAAAACTAATACCACATGATCCCATGTACAACTGGAATCTAATCAACAAAAGAAACCAGCAAGGAAAATATAACCAGAGATATTGAAATAAAGAAAAAAAACTGATAGTATCCATAGAGGAAGAGGGAGAAGGATAATAGGGGATAATAGGGGAAGGGCCATGAAAGAACACGTATAAAAGACATATTCATAATGTCAAAGGGGGTACGTTTGATGGTAGGGGGTGGGGATGGGTGGGGCTGGGAATATGGTACAGTGAAAGTGGAGACAGGTATACCCAGCAATTGCTCCCTTGTGTATCTACCTAAAAAACTTGAAAACATGTATTTACAAAGATATATGCATTTCTATGTTCATTGCAGTGTTATTTACAGTGGCCAAGACATGGAGTCAACCCAAGTCTCCTGTGATCAAGGACTGGATAAAGATATGGTACATACATGCAATGGAATACTACTCAGCCATAAGAAAAAAAAAATACTGCCCTTTGCAACAACATGGATGGACCTTGAGAATATTATGCTAAGTGAAATAAGTCCATCTGAAAATTTTAACCTTTATGATTTCAGTCATATGTGGGATGTAAAATTAATTCTCATGGACACAGCAGTGTGGTGGTTGCCAAAAGGAAAGGAGTGGATGGTAGAATGGGGTGGGTGGTGGAAGCCGGTGGAGAGCACCTAATATGTGGTGATGGAAGATAGGTTGACTTTGTGTGGTGGGCACATAGTGAAATATACAGATCTTGTATCATAGAAATGCACACTTGAAAACTTTATGATCCATTAACCAATTTAACTTCTGTAATTTAATTAAAACTTTTAAAAATTGGCAAAGATTTGAACAGACATTTCACTAACATGATATATAGTTGGGTGATGTAGATGTTACAGAATTAGAAAATGGTGATGGTTGCACAACTTTGTGAATATACTAAAAATCATTGAATTGTGTACCTAAAAGGGTAACCTTTATGGTATGGGAATTATATACCAATAAAAAAGAAATGGCATTTTATTTCTGTGAACTCTTTCACCAAACTCCAGCCTAATCATGAGAAGAACATCAGAAAAACAAAGTTGAGGGACATTCTACAAAATACATAACCAATACACTCCAAAATTGTCAAGGTTACTGAAAACAAGGGAAGTCTAGGAAACTGTCACAGCCAAGAGAAACCAAAGAAGACATGATAACTAAATATAAAGTGTACCCTACAAGGGATACTGGATCGGCAAAAGAGCATTACGTAAAAACTAAAGAAATCTGAATAAATTGTAAACTTAATATATCAACATTGGTTCATTAATTGTATCACATGTACCAAACTAATGTAAGATGTTAAAAACAAGGAAAACTAGCTGTGGGGCATATGGAACCTCTTTATACTATTTTTTGAATTTTTCTGTAACTCTAAATACAGTTCAAATTTTAAAAGCTGATTAAAATGTAAAAAGAAAATTGTGGTAGAAGTGGGTGGACTCCATTTGTTTTTAGTTTAAATAAAATGAAAAATGTAACAAAAAATTAAAACCACAATAGGAAGGAAACCAACAATTAAATTATATAAATAGGCAAAAAACTTGTATAAACACTTCACCAAAGAGGATATATAAATGACAAGTAAGTACATGAGAAGATACTCAGCATCATTATTCCTTAAGGGAATGAAAATTAAAATTCCAATGAAGAAACAAATACCGTATGATCTCACCTATAAGTGGAACCTAATCAACAAAACAAACAAGCAAGCAAAATATAACCAAAGACATTGAAATAAAGAACAAACTGACAGTAACCAGACGAGGGGGTGGAGAGGGATAATAGGGGAAAATAGGGCCATCAAGAAACATGTATAAAAGACACACAGACAAAGCCAAAGGGGGTAGGTTCAAGGGTGGGAGGTGGGGATGGGGGGGTGGTGAGGTGAAAATGGAAACAACTGTACTTGAACAACAATAAAAAATAAAGTGAAATAAAAAATAATTGGAGTTAAAAAAATCTCCAGCCTTAAACCCTAAGCAGATACGCCTTTCCCCACACTCTAAGTAGGAAGAACTATACAGCAGTCCCCTCCTTACATGAGGTGAATACGATCCCAAGTGGATGTCTGAAACTGCATACAGTACCGAACTTTATATGAAATGATTTTTTCTATATATACATAGCTTTTCACTTAAAGGAAGCACTTTATGGATTCTCTTTGGCACATCTGAATCACCAGCATCACTACTCTTGTTATTTGGGGTCATTATTAAATAAAATAAGGCCTACTTGAACTCAAGCACTGTGATACCTTGACAGTTGATCTGATAGCCCAGATGGCTGCTAAGTAATTAATAGGCTGGTAGTGTACACAGTGTGAAGATGTTGGACAAAGTGGTGATTCACATCCTGGGTGGGACGAAACCAGATGGCACAAGCTTTCATCATGCTACTCAGAATGGCACTCAATTTAAAATTTATGAATCATTTATTTTTGGAATTTTCCAGTTAATATTTTCAGATCACTGTTAAATGCAGATAACTGAAACTGGGAAACTGCAATAAGGGGGGACTACTGTATTTTGCACATTTCTGTGGCTATCAACACTCCCAAATACCAGCTCATGAGTTTTTGAATATTTAGTCTCTCTAATTGAAGCTTTACTTTCTCTAGATATTTTGAATTACTTTGTTTTTAATCCTCTTCCTTCTCATTTCTATATCTGGTATGTGCCATTCTTGCTATATCTTGGTAGGATGTCCCAGCCAGAGTTTATATGCTTCTTACCTTGGTCCTTGGTGTAGGGTTCCTTAAGTACATCCTCAGTTCTTCATCCCTCATCATCTACAAGAGGCTTAATTATCCTGCATTGTACCTAGGCTGCCTTGAGGCTTGCTTTTGCTAAAACTCCCTCACTCTGAATTGAGGCAGAAAATGTTTTCTGCATATCTTTAACTTCCTAAAGTCGGTGCTAAACCTCCCAAGTATGGATGTAACCAGTCAGCCACTTTCCCCCTTGATCTGTGACATCCTTCTCTTTAAAGTAATTAGCAACATTCTTTCCTTTGTTATCTGTAAAAGGTAACCTACATCAAACCTGTACATGGTAAATGAGGATCATCCTCAATGTAATGTACCCAGAAAAACAATAAAAACTTGTCCAGGGAGGGGTCTGGTCCCTCTCTCTAACTTAGACAGTAGCCATGCCATCCCTTTTTCTCCACAGGACTTCTGTAGTCTGTGTGAATTTGTCCGTCGCAGCCAAAACACATGGACCCGTGGGCCGGGGTCCACATCAATAATACCTTTAGGAAATGTGAGTAAGGCCATATTCACATATTCTTCCTTCATGAATAGTTATCATCATTGATATATATTTGTTGACTAAATGAATGTGTGAATTGTGGAAATGTAGCTGTTTTATATTAAGTGAAAAAATATAGTCATAAGACATGAATAATAGTATCTTTTCTCTGTGAAAAATATCATATATATTGGAATTTTCCTAGGTGCATAGAAGTCTGGAATTATACACAAAAAAAACTTTTAATAATGGTTTACCTCTGGATAAGTTTTAAAGATTATAGACTTTTAACATTTTTTCTTTCTTTCTTTAGTTCCTTCTTTCTTTTCTTTATTATTTCTTTTACTTATTTTTCTTTAATCACAGTCATATATTACATTTTTAATATGCTTCTTTTATTTTGGAATAATTATAGATTTACAGTTAAAATATTACATCATTTCAGTTGAACTTAATTTTATCATCATACTTAATTTTTATCATCATTTGTCAAAACTCAGAAACTACATACGTATATCATTACCAGCTTCAGACTTTAATCATATTTTACCAGTTTTTCCACTAATTCTATTTTTCATTTCCATGATCCGATCCAGGATATCACATTGTATTTAGTTGTCATGTCTCCCTAGTCTGCTCTGCTCTGTGACAGTTTCTGTTTTCTTTTTTAAAAAGATTTTATTTACTTATTTTTAGAGAGAGAAGAAGGGAGGAAAAAAGAGAGTGAGAGAAACATCGATTTGTGGTTGCCTCTCATGTGCCCCCTATTGGGGACCTGTCTCTCAATGCAGGTTTGTGCCCTAACTGGGAATCAAACCAGCGACCCTTTGGTTCACAGGCAGGCACTGAAACCACTGAGTCACACCAGCCAGGGCCCAATTTCTGTTTCTAATGACCTTGAGAGCTTCACTGATCAGGTATTTTGTAGAATGTCTCTCAGTTTGTATTTGTGAGATATTTTTATTATGATTGGATGATGGTTATGAATTTTCATAGACAAAATATCATTGAAATGATGTCCTTTTTGCATTATATCAGCATATCGGTAGTACATGATATCAACATGACTTATGTCTGATGATGTTAACCATGATCGCCCATTAAGTGGTGTTTCAATTTACTATTTTTCCCTTTCCAGTATGTATTTGCTGTGTAATAAAATAGCTAATAACATTTTTAAAGTTTAGAAAATGATTCCAAGGACCAAATGGATCCCTGCAGATTCATTGTTTCCCAACCTGTCCAGAGTATTTTCCATGGGAGTCAGACACTGAAAACGTTGGCTTCCAGAGAATGGAGGAATATGACTTACTGGAAATTTATTTTTAATTTACTTTTCTGACAAAATTAAATTTCACTCATATCATTCCTATATTCCCCTTAGGGAATATAAGCAGTTTGAGTAGTAATGGAATAAGAAAGTTTCCATTTTGTTTTATAGCAATCTAAAAAGGGATGATTTTAACTCGATTCTTGAAAGTAGCTTAAAATGTTCTATTAGGATCCTTGACTACAGCTGTGCTGAATGCACCTTTACACTTATGGTATGTTATCATAAAATGTTTCTCTGTTCCCTTCACAATTAAAATGACATAAAAAGGCCTCATTCTGGTTGAAGCTTAAATTTAAATAATTAATGCATTTGTGGGGAAATTGTCATACTTAGTTAAAGGAATATAGAAAAGTGGCACTTTTCCTTGGGTACTACAATCCTTTAATCTCAATCACAAAGTGAAATGGCCTGTGTTTCCTCCCTCTGCAAATACTGTATAGTATTTAAAAGCATAATCGTGTTCTGGATACATTATTCACTATATGCGTAGTTCCTTAATGTTTCTTTAACTTAGATTCCACATCTGTAAAAATTAGCATTAAGAAAAAAACAGTATGTACTTTGCAGAATGAGGAATAGTGGCTTCTATTTGAATGGACTCTTTTATAATTATGAAATGTGACTCATTATCTCCAATAATACTTCTTGCATTAAAAGGCACTTTCTCTGACATTAATATAACCATGACAACTTTGTTGTTACTTTTAGTGTTTGCATGGTATATTTTCCATCCATTAATTTTCAATTTACCTGTACCCTTATATATATAATGTCCCTTTGAAATGGCATTTATTTCATTTATATTATTATAATTAATGATATAGTTGCCTTTAGGCTTAAAATTTTGCTGTTGTGTTCATTTATCCATTTTTCTGTCTCATTTGTCCATTCGTTATATTCCTCTTTTCCTTCCTTATTTTGGATTAGTAAGTATCTAATGATTATTACTCAATTTTGAGTCCTCAATTAGCATTTTGTTTATATCATTTTCTAATGTTTTTTTTTTTAATTTTAGTTTTAGAGAGAGGGGAAGAGAAAGAGAAAGGAGAGGGAGAGAAATGTCAATGTGTGGTTGCCTCTCATATACACCCTACTGGGGACCTGGCCCACAACCCAGGCATGTGCCCTGACTGGGAATCAAACTGGAAACCCTTTGGCTTGCAGCCCATGCTCAATCCACTGAGCAACACCAGCCAGGGCCATTTTCTAATGTTTTAAGAGGTTATTCAAGAGCAGTATCTCTCAAGTGGATGTGATTTTGGTAACCAGGGAACATTTGACAATGTGTGGAGATATTTTTGGTTTCCATACCATAGAAACTATCTGTCCTCCTCACATCTTATCATCATATCAGGAATGCCTGATATTAAAATGACTTATTTCTGCTGATGTTAATTGTTGAAATTTCAGGGGGAGTGCTAGTGGCATCTAGTGGGTAGCAGTCAGGGATATTGTTAAACATCTTGCAATACACAAGAGAGACCTCCATAACAAGAGTTATCAAGTTCAAAAGTCATTAGTGTCAGAGTCTAGAGGGCTAGAGGTTACATCATGCATCCTGAATTTATTATAGTCTACCATATTTTACCACTTTATGGTAAATGCAAAAAAATTACTCAAAAGTAAAGCTCCATTTTTCTGCTTCCATCCTTGGTGATATTATTATACATTTCACTCCTACAACATTATAACTCCACAAAGCCCTGATATTATTAATTTAAATAATAAATAAGCTTTTATATTTACTCACATATGTATTTTTTGGTGCTCTTCATTCCTTTCTACAATTATGTTCTTCAGAGTAGTATTTTCTTCAGCATAAAGTAATGTATTTTCTACAGGACAATTCTGGAAAGGCATTCTCACATTTCATGTTTGTCCCCAAATATGTTTTTGTTTTTAAGTATATTTTATTGATTATGCTATTACAGTTTTCACAATTTTCCCTTTATCTCCCCTCTGCACTGCACCCCACAACCCTCCAGCATTCCCCCTCCCCCACTTAGTTCATGACCATGGGTTGTACATATGAGTTCTTTGACTTCCGTTTCCTATACCATTGTTAACTTCTCCCCATCTATTTTATGCCTACCACTTATGCTTATTCCTTATATCTTCCCCCCTTTTCCCCTTCCCCTTCTCCACTGAAAATCCTCCATGTGATGTCCATTTCTATGATTCTGTTCCCGTTCCAGTTATTTGCTTAGTTTTTGTTTTCTTGGGGGGGGGGGCATTCAGTTGTTGGTAGTTGTGAGTTTGTTGTCATTTTACTGTTTGTATTTTTGATCTTCTCCTTTTTCTTAGATAAGTCCCTTTAACATTTCATACAATAAGGGCTTGGTGATGATGAACTCCTTTAACTTGAACTTATCTGGGAAGCACTTTATCTGCCCTTCCATTCTAAATGATAGTTTTGCTGAATAGAGTAATCTTTGATGTAGGCCCTTGTCTTTCATGACTTTGAATACTTCTTGCCAGTCCCTTCTTGCCTGCAAGGTTTCTTTTGACAAATCAGCTGATAGTCTCATGGGAACTCCTTTGTAGGTAACTCATTCCTTCTTGCTTGTTTTAAGATTCTCTCTTTATCTTTAATGTTGGGTAATTTAATGATGATATCTCTTGGTATGTTTCTCTTTGGGTTGAATTTCTTTGGAACTCTCTGGGCTTCCTAGGATTCCTGGAAGTCTATTCCTTTTGCCAGACTAGGTAAGTTTTCCTTCATTATTTGTTCAAATAAGTTTTCAATTTCTTGCTCTTGTCCAGCTTCTGGTACCCCTATGATTCTGATGTTAGAGCATTTAAAGTTGTCCCAGAGTTTCCTAAGCCTCTCCTCATTTTTTTAAAATTATTTTTTCTTCATTCTCTTCTGGTTGGATGTTTATGTCTTCCTTTTGTTCCAATCATTGATTAGAGTCCTGGTTTCCTTCCCTTTACTGTTGGTTCCCTGTATATTTTCCTTTATTTCACTTTGGGTAGCCAACATTTGTTCCTTCATTTTTCAACTGAGCTCAGTTCTTTGAGCATCCTGATTACTAGTGTTTTGAACTCTGCATCAGATAGGCTGGATATCTCCTTGTTGCTTAGCTCTTTTTCTGTAGTTTTGATCTGTTCTTTCATTTGGGCCATATTTCTTGTTTTTTAAAAAATGTTATTTATTTCATTTTTAGACAGAGGGGAAGGGAGGGAGAAAAAGAGGGAGAGAAACGTCAGTGTGTGGTTATCTCCCATGTGTCCCCTTTGGGGACTTGGCCTGCAACCCTAGCATGTGCCCTGACTGGGAATCGAACCACAATCCTTTGGTTCACAGGCCCGTGCTCAACCCACTGAGCTACACCAGCCTTCCTTCCTCCCCTCTGGTCACTGACAGTTTGTTCCTTATTTCCATGACTCTGGTTCTAGTTTGCTTATTTGTTTGTTTTGTTCATTAGGTTCCTGTTATAGATGAGATCATATAGTAGGTGTCTTTCACCACCTGGCTTATTTCACTTAGCATAATGCTTTCCAGTTTCCTCCATGCTGTCCTGAAAGATAAGAATTCCTTCTTTCTTTCAATAGTGTAGAATTCCATTGTGTAAATGTACCACAGTTTTTTGATCCACTCGTTTACTGATAGATACCGAGGCTGTTTAAGCAAGTGGCTATTGTAAATTCTGCTGCTATGAACATTGAGGTACATGGGTTCTTTTGGATTGGTGTTTCAGGGTTCTTAGGATATAATCCAAGCAGTGGAATTGCTGGGTCAAAAGGCAATTTCATTTTAAGTTTTTTAAGGAAATTCCATTCTGTTTTCCACAGTGGCTGCACCAGTCTGCATTCCCACAAACAGTGCAATGGCATTCCCTTTCCTCCATATCTTTGCCAGCATTTGTTGTTTGTTGATTTGTTAATAATGGCCATTCTGACCACTGTGTAGTGGTATCTCATTGTGGTTTTAATTTGCATCTCTGATGACTAGTGATGCTGAAAAAACTACAGAACATTTCTACATCTCTTCATATGCCTATGGGGCCTCTGTATGTCCTCCTTGATGAGGTATTGTTCAGGTCCTTTGCCTATTTTTTAAATTAGATTGTTTGACTTCCTGGAGTGGAGTCCTGTGAATTCTTTATATATTTTTGAGATAAAACCCTTGTCCAAGGTATCATTTGCAAATATGTTTTTTCATATGGTTGGTTTTCTTTTCATTTTAATGTTGTTTTCTTTAGCCATGTAGAAATTTTTCATTTTGATTAGATCCAATTTGTTTATTCTTTTCTTTATGTTCCTTGCTCTAGGGGACGTGTCAGTGAAAATATTGCTGAGTGGAATATCTGAGATTTTCCTGCCTATATTCTCCTTTAGGACTTTTATGATGTCATGACTTATATTTATGTTTTTCAAGCACCTTGAATTTATTTTTGTGTGTGGTGTAAGTTGGTGATCAAATTTCATTTTTTAAAAGATTTTATTTATTTCTCTTTAGAGGTGAAGGGTTAGGGAGAGAAATATCAATGTATGATTGCCTCTTGTGTGTCCCCTGCTGGGAACTGGCCTGCAACCCAGGCATGTGCCCTGACTGGGAATCGTACTGCTATCCTTTGGTTCGCAGGCGCATGCTCAATCCACTGAGCTACACCAGCCAGGGCTCACTTTTTTTTTGCATGTAGCTGTCCATATCTCCCAACACCATTTGTTGAAGAGGCTATTTTTACTCCATTTTATGCTCCTGCCCCCTTTGTCAAATATTAATTGACTGTACAGTCCTGGTTTAGTTTTTGGGTTCTCTATTCCATTCCTTTGACCTATATTTTGTTCTATTGATCTATATGACTATTTTGCTTACAGTAGCCTTGTAATATAGTTTGGTATCAAATATTGTGCTCCCTCCTACTTTGTTCTTCTTTGTTGAGATTGCTAAGCCTATTTGGGGTCCTTTATAGTTCCTTATCAGTTTTTTAAATAATTGCTCATTGGTATTTCCATAAGGATTGCATTAAACCTATAGATTTCTTTGGGTAGTATGGACATTTTAGTGATGTAAATTCTTTTAATCCATGAACACGGTATATGTTTCTATTTATTTGTGTCTTCTCTTATGTATTTTTCCAATGTTCTGTAGTTTTCTGAATATAGTTCTTTTACATCCTTGGTTAAGCTTATTGCTAGGTACTTTATTTTTCTTGTTGCTATAACAAATGTGATTTTTTTCCTAATTTCTGTTTCTGATTATTTCATTGTTGGTGTACAGAAATGCCTTTGATTTCTGAATATTGACTTTGTATGTTACTATTTTGTCAAATTCACTTATTAGGTTGAGTAGTTTTTTTGTATAGCCTATAGGGTTTCTATGTCCATTATCATGTCATCTGCAAACAATGACAATTTTATTTTCTCTTTTACAATTTGGATGCCTTTTATTTCCTTTTCTTCTCTGATTGCTGTGGCTAGGGCTTCCAATACTATGTTGAATAGAAGTGGTGAAAGTGGACAACCTTGTCTTGCTCCTGATCTTAGGGGGAAAGGTTTTAGTTTTTGCCCATTGATTATGATGTTGCCTATAGGTTTCTTTTATATGGCTTTTATCATGCTGAGGTATGCTCCCTCCACTCCCACTTTACTGAATGTTTTTATCTTAAATGGGTACTGTTCCTTATCAAATGCTTTTTCCACATCTATTGATATGATCATGTGATGTTTGTCTTTCCTTTAGTTTATGTGATGTATTATATTTTTTATTTGCAAATATTGTACCAGCCTTGTATCACTGGGTTAAACCCACTTGATTGTGGTGTATGATCTTGTTAATGTATGAATGGTTCTGGATTGCCAATATTTTGTTTAGGACTTTAGTGTCTATGTTCATCATTGTTTTTGGCCTGTAGTTTTTTTTATTCTCTCTTTACCTGGTTTTGGAATTTGGATAATGCTGGCTCCATAAAAAGAGTTTGGGAGTCTCCTTGTTCTTGAATTTTCTGGAATAGTTTGAGGAGGGTAGGAGTTAGCTGTTCTGTAAATGTTTGATAAAATTAGCATGTGAAGCCATCTGGTCCAGGGACTTTTTGTGCCAAGAGTCTTTTGACTACTGCTTCGATTTCACTAGCTGTCATCAGTATGTTCAGAATTTCTGCTTCCTCTTAATTCAGTTTTGGAAGAGTATATGTTTCTAGAAATTTGTTCATTTCACCCAGGTTTCCAAATTTCTTGGTATATAGGTGTTCATAGTAATTTCTTACAATCCTTTGTATTTCTGTGGTATTGGTAGTAATTTCTCCTCTTTAGTTTCTGATTTTATTTATTTGGATCCTCTCTCTTTTTTTCTTGATGAATATGCTTAAAGTTTGTTGATTTTGTTTATCTTCTCAAAGAATGAACTCCTGGATTTATTGATTCTTTGAATTATTCTTTTATTTTCTATGTCATTTAATTTTGCTCTTATTTTGATTATTTCCTTCTTTGTACTCACTCTGGGCTCTGTTTTTTGTTGTTACTATAGTTCTTGTAGATATAGGGTTACATTGTTTATGTGAAATATTTCTATCTTTTTCAGATTAGCCTGTATTGCTATGAACTTTCCTCTCAGAACTGCCTTTGCTGTGTCCCATAGATTTTGGGCTGTTGTGTGTTTATTTTTGTTTTTTTTTCCCCCAGAAACCTTTTGATTTCTTACTTGATCTCTTCATTAACCCTTTCATTATTTAATAGCATATTGTTGAGTCTCCATATATTTGAATATTTTTGAGTTTTTTTCCATGAGGTTGATTTCTACTTTCAAGCCACTGTGGTCCATGAAAATGCTTGTTATAATTTCAATTTTCTTGAATATTTTGAGGTTTCTTTTGTATCTTATCATGTGGTCTATCCTTGAAAATATTCTATGTGCATTTGAAAGTAGTGTATAATTTGCTTCTTTGAGGTGAAAATTTTTATATGTATAAAAATTAATTCCACTTGATCTGGAGTGTTGTTCAATGCCACAAAAATCCTGTTGATTCTTTGTGTGGAAGATCAACCCATTGTTGACAATATGGTGTAAAAATCCTCTAAGATGAACGTGTTGCTGTCAATATCTTTCTTGAAGTCCTGCAAAATTTTTCTTATATACTTTTGTGCTCCTTTTTTGGGTGCATATGTGTTTACAAGGGTTACACCTTCTTGATGGATTAATCCCTTTAGTCTTATGAAATGCCCCCTTGTCTCTTTTTATGGCCTTTATTTTGAAATCTATTTTGTCTGATATAAGTATTGCTGCCCCAGTTTTGTTTTCATGTCCATTTGCTCAGAATATTTTTTCCATTCCTTCACTTTTAGGCTGTGTAGATCTTCTGAGGTGAGTTTCTTGTAGACAACACATATGCAGGTCATATTTTCTTATCCATTCATCTACTTTATGTCTTTGATTGTGACAATTAATCCATTGATATTTAGGGTTATTATTGATAGGTATTTATTTGTTGCCATTTTCCTCCCATTGTATCTGTGTTCCTCCCTCTCTCATTCCTCTTAAAACAGTCCCTTTAGCATCACTTGTGATGCTGGTTTGGTGGAGGTGCATTCTTTTACCCTCTTTTGTTTGGGAAATTGCTTATTTTACCTTCCATTTTAAATGATGAACCTTGGTGGTACAGTAGTTTTGGCTGCAGGCCTTTGCTCTTCATTACTTGGAATATTTCTTGCCATTCCCATCTGGCTTAGAGTATTTCTGTTGAGAAATCAGCTGATATCTTATCAGAGCTCACTTGTATGTTACTAGCTGTTTCTCTCTCACTGCCTTGAAGATTCCCTCTTCTGTGTTTAAATTTTGCCATTTTAATTATGAAATGTTTTTGAGTGGGCCTCTTTGGGTTCACCTTCATTGGAACTCTGTGCTTCCTGGACTTGTGTGACTTTTTCTATCATCATGTTAAGAAAGTTTTCTTCATAACTTTTTCAAACAGGTTTTCTATCCCTTGCTCCTCTTCTTCTCCTTCTGGATTCCCTATGATATGGATATTATTATATTTCATGTTGTCCTGCTGCTCCCTTAAAACCTCTTCATTCTTTTTGAGTCTCTTCATTTGTTGCTTTGTCTTGGTGTTTTTCTCTACCTTGTCATCCAGCTCACTGATTCAATCCTCTGCTTCATCTAGTGTGCTTTTAATTCCTTCTTCTGCGTTCTTCATTTCAGATTTGTGTACTTAATTTCCTCTTGGGTCTTATTGATACTTTCTATGTCTTTTTTATGCTGGTGTAGTTCACAATAAATTACTTGTAGCTTCCCTTTAGTTCTTTGTAGTTCTCTTGAGCTCCTTGGACATCCTTATAATCATTATTTTAAGCTCAATATCTGATAGTTTGCTTGCCTCAATTTCTTTTAGCAGCCTTTCTGGGGATTCCTCCTTTTGTTTAGATTGGGGGTTGTTTCTTTGTCTCCCTATTTTAGGTGACTCTTCTTATTTGTTTCTGTATATTAGATTGATCTGCTTTGACTCCCTGTCTTCATAGTATGATCATCTATAGTAGAATACCTATGGGACTCAGTGGTGCAATCTCCTTGATCACGCAAGCCTGATGCTCTTGTGCTACCCTTTATGCCTTTTATGTGGGCTCTCTGGTTGTGATTGGGTTTTGGTTGTTGTTGGATCATTCTTTGGTGTGTCCTTCACTCCGGCCTTCTGACTGAGAGTCACACTGCCCACCATGTCTTGTATGTTATTGTACAGGTGCTGTCAGAACAAAATCAAATAGCCTAGGAAACAAACCCACATCCACAAAAATAACCCCTTACCCACAACCACACTATCAATAATAATTGAACCAATAGTAAAAAGGTGTAAAGAGATTAAGACTACTACAAGAAAGAAAAATATATGAGATGACTAACTGAAATAAAAATGATTTTGAGAGGCTAGAGGGAGGAGAAATAAGAGTAGACTATATAAACAAGGTGATGAGAGAGAGAAAATAGAATTTACATCATATATAAAAAAGGGATGGAAGAATGTAGAATGGGCTCGGAGAAGGGCAGCCACATAGTATTAGCTTTAAACAAACTTTTTCTAAATATAGTGAAAAAATAAGAACAAAGGTGGAGAAAAAGATCCACCACAGCAACATCAAAAACAAATTAGCAAAGATTAGTATAGGTTGGATGGGAATAAGATGGAAAAAATAAAGAAAAGCTTAAGAGATGTCTAGAGGAAAGAGAAGTGATTTTGAGAGGGTAGAGTAAGAAGGAATACTATGACTGAGGAATGAAAACCAGGCTAACAGGGAAAAATTGAAATTTAAAACAAAAATATTGAAAGGGCAGGAGGAAGGGAAAATTGAGTAGGAAAGGGGAATGGTAAAATTTGAGATTTGAAAAGACAAAAATAATGAAGATCTAGAAATAAAATTGAACAAATGCAATAACAACCACCGTATCCAGAACCAACAAGCAAAGTTTGATAAAGGTGGAGAGAAAATAAGGGTATTTAAGAACAGGAAAAAGGATGTGAGATGACTAATGACAAGAAAAATGTTTTGGAGTGGGGAGAGATAGTAAGATTTGAGAATAGAAACAAGTTGTAGCTAGAGAGAAAATAAAATTTAAAACAAAAATAAGAAGAGGGAAGAAGGTAAAATGGAGTAAGAGAAGGGAGGAGAAAAATGTGAGGTTTGAAATAAACTATAATATAAATGCTATTGAACTAATAGGCACAAAATTGAAGGAAAAGAAATGAATGTTAACAAGCTATTCAGGACAGAAAATAATGCAAATCATAAAGAAGATTGTGGTGAAATTCTTCTCAGTGGAATCCAGTGTTTCCCACTGTCTTCTCTTTCTGGATCTGCCCCTGATGATGTCAGATGGTGTCCCAGTCTGGCCTTAGGCAGCCTGTTTGAGGCTACAAATGATCCATAGTCTGTGGCTGTCTCCTCCAAATTTGGCTGGATCCCATTGTTCTGTCCTGCTGGGTTTCCATCAGTTCTGGGTCCAGGATTGGTTCCTTTAATGACCCGAGAGGACTGCCAGTACCTTGTACACCTGCCTCCACAGGGAGCCTCTGGTGAGATTAGGTGGGTGGGAAGCCTGGGTCATCCATGAGGGACACTATTCAGTCTTCAGAGAGGATGATGGGAGTATTTCCCTGTCCTCTTGCCATATGTCTTGGTATGTCCCAGATTCTTTCCAATAATGTATGACTTTTGGTGAATTTGCTGACCATTTCCTGCAAGGGGCCAATCTGTATAAAAGAGGCAGCTCTTTCCTCCTTGGTGCAGGCAGCAGCCCCAACTGGATGCTGAGTCTGGGTGAGGCCCCGAACCCACCTTGTTGCATTTGTCTCTACTCTCTCTGTTCTACTGGGTTTAGTGGATCAGGGCTTCAGGATCAGCGTAGTTTTTAGTGTCTGGTCAAGGGCCCTTTCAGAGTTTTTCCTTATTTCCCCTGTGGGAATATGCCCAGCAGGATGTTCCTGAACCTGGCCTCACTCATTTGCAGAGCCTATAATCCTGCAGGTGGGGAGTGGGTTCTCCTGTCTGTGAGGGAAGCTGGCTGGTTACAGCAAATCTCAAGCATTCAGCTTTTGGTCATCCAGCCCCAAGTCTGCTGCTCTCTTGCATGAGGATCAGTCCCCAATTCTCCACTCTGAACAGCCCCTTTCTCCTCAGTGGGACCTACAGATACTTTAATGTGACTCTATCCCTCTGAGTTTTCTGTTTGCAGAGCTACTACATCCAAATGCATGAGCATAGGAGCGTGGGGTCCCTGTCAAGTCTTGGGTCTTGCTACTGCTCCTCTTTTAAGGGTTTATATGTGGACCACACAAGACACCACCAAGCCCTGGGTGCCTGTCTTTCTCACACTCCCTCTCCCCAGAAACCACAGAGTCTTTCACAGTTAGGGCTGGCTACTGCCTGTCAGAACCTCTGACAGTTTTAGATAAAGTTTCTCTCTGGATATTTCCTGGATGGCATTGGGAAGAACCCCAAAACTATACTATAACACAGGGTGATGATGGGGTGCTGTCCCTGCTCCTTCCAGAGATTTTCAGAATTGGAGGTCCTGCTCTCATTATGCTGTTTCTGGAGCCTGCACCTCTCTAGCTGTCTCTCTCTGCCACTGGTGTTCACAGCTCCTGTGCTGATCGATAGCCACCCTGGCTCTGCACTGCCAAAAGTGGTGGTTTGGGCCACAGTGGTAGCAGTTACTCCTCTTGGGTAGCCGGGGCCACCTACTCTTGTGTACCTCACAGACAGGTAGACTGTCATCCACTCACTCCCATGCACTCCACGTGCTCTCGTCTGCACATGTGCTCACTCACTTATACTCTCACTAACTCACTGCTGGATTTTTGAGTTAAATACTCTGTGGTTAGGCTGCAAGACCAGTCTGGGTCTGGGAGTAAGTGGGTGGAGTTCCCAGCTACTAGCAGCCATCTTAGATCTCCTCCCCTTCATGTTTTAAGAAAATTCCCCTGAGGATAGAATTATAGAGTAGCAGTTTTCTTTTATAGTATTTTACAGATGTGCTTACAGTATATCTTGGCATCAATGAAGTGTGTTGTGTCAAAAGGTATGTTGTTAGTCTTATTTTTGCTTCTATGAAGATATTTTGCCTTTTTCATCCTCTGGCTGCTTTTAGGTTTTTCTCTTTATCCTTGGTTGATAAGTTGGACTATAACATGCCTAGGTACCACAAACATCAAATTAATCACTTTAAAGCATAAACTTCAGTGGCATTTAGTATACTTACAATGTTGTGCGACCACCACTTCCTATTTCAAAATATGGGCATCACTCCGAAAGAAAACTTTATACCCATTAATCAATCACTGCTTATTGTTCCCACCTCCTAGACCCTGATAAGTACCAATTTTTTTTCTGTTTCTATGGATTAATTTCTTCTGGATATTTCACATGAGTATAATCAAACAGTATGTGAGCATTTGTGCCAGGCTTCTTTCAATTAGCATAATGTTTTGAGGTACAACCACACTGTAGCATGCATGACTATATCCAGCATCTGAATCACTAGAAGGTGTTCTACTGACTGTTTTTCCTCTCATTTATAGCTTCCATTTTCCTGTATTTTTATGTCTCATAATTTTTTGTATGGTGAACATTGTGTATAATGTGACCACAGAGCATGATGCCAATATTTTTTTCCTCCCAGAGAGGTAATGGTCTTCCTCTTGTCAAGAAAATGACTGAGGAGCTTTGAGCTTTTGGCCAAGATGGAGGCATAGGTAGATATATTATGCTTCCTCACACAACCAAAAGGACAATGACAAATTTAAAAATAAAAAATAAGCAGAACAACCAGAAAATTGAACTGTATGGAAGTCTGAAAACCAAGTAGTTAAAAAATAAACACGCATCTAGACCAGTAGGAGAGGTGGAGGTGCAGCTGGGGTGGAGAGGACTCATGGCAAGGTGGCAGCTAGAGGACCTGGGTGGACAAGGTGAAGGCTGGAAGAATGGACAGTCCCACATTTGTGTACAGATAAATGGGGAGGAACAACAGGGGAGCAAGACAGACCAAGCAACCAAGGGTTCCAGTGAAGGGAATTAAATCCTCAAAACCTCTGACTGAGAAAACCTGTGGGGGTTGAGGGAGTAGAATAAACTCCCAACCTCACAGAAGAGTTCAATGGAGAGGTCCACAGGGTCCTAGAATGTACACAAAACCACCCACCCAGGAATCAGCACCAGAAGGGCCAGATTTGCTTGTGGGTAGCAGAGGAAGTGACTGAAAATTGGCTGAGATCCCAGCAAGCAGCATTGTTTCCTCTTGGACCCCTTCACCACACAAAGCACCACAATGCCCTGGTGAATACCTAAGGCTCTGCCCCTTTACATAACAGGCATGCTAAGACAAACAAAATATGGCCTGAATAAAAGAACAGATCAAAGCTCCAGAAAAAAAATACAACTAAGTGATGAAGAGATAGCCAACCTATCATATGCACAGTTCAAAACACTGGCAATCAGGATCCTCACAGATTTGGTTGAGTATGCTCACAAATTAGAGGAAAAAGTGAAGACTATGCAAAGTGAAATAAAGGCAAATATTCAGGGAACCAACAGTGAAGGGAAGGACCTGAACTCAAATCAACAGTGTGGACCAGAAGGGAGAAATAAACATTCAACCAGAACAGAATGAAGAAAGAATTCCAAAAAATGAGGAGAGGCTTAGGAACCTCTGGGACAACTGTAAAATTTCCAACATATGAATCATAGAGGTGCCAGAAGGAGAAGAACAAGAGCAAGAAATTGAAAGCTTATTTGAAGAAATAATGAAGGAGAACTTCCCCAATCTGACAAGGGAAACAGATTTCCAGGGAGTCCAGGAAGCTCAGAGAGTCCCAAAGTTGGACCCAAGGAAACACACACCAAGGCACATCATAATTATATTAGCCAAGATTAAAGATAAGGAGAGAATCTTAAAAGCAGCAAGAGAAAAGGAAACAATTACCTACGAAGAGTTCCCATAGACTATCAGCTAAGTTCTTCAAAGAAATCTTGCAGGCAAGAAGGGGCTGTAAAGTCATGAAAGGCAAGGACCTACATCCAAGATTACTCTATCCAGCAAGGGTATCCTTTAGAATGGAAGAGCAGATAAAGTGCTTCCTTAAAGGAGTTCATCATAACCAAGACCTTATTATATGAAATGTTAAAGGGACTTATATAAGAAAAAGAAGATAAAAAATATGAACAGTAAAATGACAACAAACTCACAATTACCAACAACCAAATCTAAAAAAACAAAAACAAAGATAAAAAATGAACTAAGCAAACAACTAGAACAGGAACAGAATCAGAGAAATGGAGATCACATGGAGGGTTATCCGTGGGGAGGGGGGGAAATGGGGCAAAAGGTAAAGGAAATAAGAAGCATAAATGGTAGGTAGAAAATAGGCAGGGAGAGGTTAATAGTATGGGAAATGAAGAAGCCAAAGAACTTATATGTATGATACAAAGACATGTACTAAGGTGAGGGAATGCTGGTGGGAGAGGGGTACAGGAAGGAGGGGAATAAAGGGGATTAAAAATGGGGCAACTGTAATAGCATCGTCAATAAAATATATCTGAAAAACGAAAATGAGTAAGGAGCTAACAATCTCAAACCAATTAGGAATTGAACTGGATTGGTACCAGGTCGGGCCTATATACCTCCATTCAGTTCTAACTGAAAGTCTTAAGGGGAAAAATTGAAAAAAAAAAAAAAACCTTTCCCTTTTGGTAGACGACTTTTCTCTGTCCATATTTTGCCTCCTATAAACCTGGAGCCAAAAAAAAAAAGCTAATCTTTGTATATTGGGTCAAAGTTGAGGCAGTTCTTCAATGTTTAGCTGGTGCATTTACAGTTCTGCCTCAGCCTTCGTTTCCCATTTAGCCTTAGCATGAAGGCTAAAGGTCAGACAAAGGTGAAAGCTTAGGGTTTCTGAAGTCTTTTCTGAGCATGTGTTTAGCCCTGAGGATGAACATATTTTTCTAGATCCCTCAATATATGCAGACGTTTTTCAAAGTTATTATTCTTCCCTTATATCTCCTTCCTAAGCCTCTTCCCAGTCTTTTCAGTTTGTCTGCTAATTGTACTGTCTGTTCACCTTCACCTCAAATATCTGCAGCTACTTTATGCTTTTAAATACCTTCAAAAATCACCACCCCACCCTGGCTGGTGTAGCTCAGTGGACTGAGTGCGAGCCTACAAACAAAAAGGTCACTGGTTCAATTCCCAGTCAGGACACATGCCTGGGTTGCAGGCCAGGTACCCAATAGGGGGCATGGGAGAGGCACATTGATGTTTTTCTCCCTCTCTTTCTCTTTCCCTTCCCTTATCTCTAAAAATAAATAAAATCTTTTTAAAAATCGCCACCCAACATAAAATTCACAGTGAGATGCCATCTCTCACACCCATTAGTTTGGCTTCTATTTGAAAAAAGAAAGAAAAAAAGAAAAATGTATTGTCAAGGAAGTAGAGAAACTGGAACCTTAGTACGATGTCGGTGGGAATGTGGAATGGTATAGCCATGGTAGAAAATATTTGTTGGTTTCTCAAAAAATGTAAAAGTGTATTACTATACAATTCATGCCATTTCTCTTTGGGGAATACGCCCACTATAATTTCAAATAGTTCCTAGAAGAGATATTTATACACTTACATTCACAGCAACCTTATTTACAATAGCTAAAACGTGGAAGCAATGCAGGTATCCATTGATGGATGAATGGATAAGAATAATATGGTATACACATACAGTGGAATATTATTCAGTCTTTAGAAAGGGAGGGAATTCTGACATATGCTAAAAAATGGATGATGCTTGGGGACATTATGCTCAATGAAATAATCCAGTCACAAGAAGTCAAATGCTGTATTATTCTACTGATGAGGTACTTATACTAGTCAAATTTGTAGAGGTGGAAAGTAGATTGGTGGTTGCTAGGGGTTGGGTAGAGGGAGGTATTGAAAATTATAAAACTGTAATTCTCAGTCTTGCAAGATAAAGAGCTCTGGACATTCATGGTTGTGATTGTACCACAACAACATGAATGTACTTGATATCACTTAACCATACACTTAAAAATGGTTAAGATAGTAAATTTTATGTTATGTGTATTTACCACAACACAAAAATGGGAAAAACTAAGCTGCCCAGGAGGCCACTCAGTCTTGAGATGTGTTTGCCATGAAAGGGCAAAACGGACTCAAATCTCTGAACTGATCTCCTAGGGAGCAACCAGGCAGGTCAAACACAAAATAGTAACTCCTTGAGAACAAGTCTGTATGGTCCATTTGGCACCAGTAAGATGGCCATTCCATACCTGTCACTGAGCTGTTGATTGGAGGATGGTAGGCAGGAAAGTATGCCATAACACTCTCTTACTGAAACTCAGCATCCCTTTTTTTCATCAAGCACAGACTTGGTTGTTCTAAGTTTCTTAAATTAGATTTCAGAGTTCCAACAAAGTTAATTCTGACAGGTTTTGCCAGCTTAATCATTGCATTAGTTGAGAGAAACCTTTGACTTTCCCCACTTCTCCATTTTCTGTGACAGCATTCTCATGAGTTTGCTTTTCTGTGTAACTAATATGGAAAGTTATTAAATGGTTTTGAGCCAATTCATTACAGGACAAATTTTATATTTTTAAAAGAATCCTCTCTATGCTCTCTGGAAACTGGATTGTAAAGAGGCAAGAGTGGAAGAAAGGACATCAGGAGGCTTTTGTAGTAGTCAATCCAATTATGGGTTATTCCACGGTAGATTGGATTAGTAGTAAAGTTGGAGAAAAATGTGTGATTCCTGGTATATTTTTAGAGATCACCACTAGATAATCTGCAGAATGGATATAGATATATATAGAAAGTGAGAGGAAGAGAGTAATGGAGAACAATTAGAAATAGAATGGTGGTGCCATTTGGTGATGAGGGAAAGATTAGAAAAATGATGGATTGGGGGAAGTAAATATTCAAGTCTTCTATTTTAAACATATTTCACTTATGATGGATTTAGACATTCAGGAGCCCTGTTAGGGAGTCAGTTGGATATAGGAATCTGGAGCTCAATAGAAAAGTCTGAACTGGAAGTCAACAGTAGATTTAGTAGTCCTAAGTCTATAGATAGTAAAGTCATGAAACTAGATGGGAACTTTAAGATAGTAAAATCAGGAAAATTCCCTGGAGGCAACCTCAGGGTGTTACAACATTGAAAGAATCAGGGAAGAAGCCATAAAGGAGATTAAGAATTCATCTGTGACATAGGAAGAAAAGCATTACTATGGTGGTACAGAAATCAAGAGAATAGAGTGTTTTAAGAAAAAAAAAAGTGGTAAATGGAATTGAATGTAGCCGAAGAGTTGAGATATAACAGTTCAGGACAGAGAAATTACCATAACTTTGGCAAGGTGGGGGTGAGGGGCTGTTACTGAAGACTTTGTGAAGAGCAGTGCCTTATTGAAGCAGATTTAGAAGTGGAGACAATGACAATAGAGAACTTGAAGAAATTTTTCTGTGAAGAATAGAGAAATGAAGCAATAAGTTGATGAGAATGTAAGGTAATGAAGTTTATTTTTTAATAAATGAGTCATTCAAGAACATGTTTATATGCTGATGGAAATGACAGATTGCTCATACAGAGAGTAAAATTGCATATGCTAAGTGCTTGAGAAATTAGGGGACTGGAATCCAAAGCACAAATGACATGGATGGCCTTTGATAGGAGAAATGATACTTCATCCATTAAAATAATAATCTAACACTATTGAGCTCTTACTATGTACCAGGTAATATTCAAAACACCTTACATGTATCCGCTAAATATTCACAACAATCCTGTGAGGCATATACTATTATTGCCCTCATTCACATTAAAAATGAAAAGAACCCCCCACCAAGGGATAGCAAGTTTAAATAACTTACTAAAGTTTATACAGCTAGTAAATAGTAGTCAGGATTCGAACACTGAGAGTATGGCATTAGATCCCATATCTTTAACCACTTGTGATGTATATGGTAAATACAGGAAAGCAGAATGTAGGCACAAATGTAAGTAAATGGTAGATTTGGTGATAAAAAGATGATGTTCTCATCTGATTGCTTTTATTTTCTCAGTGAAATATGAAGCAAGGTCCTCATCAATATCTACAGATCAACAGAAAATAAGGAAGGATAGACAAGTGGCTTTAATTAAGTCTTCAACAAAAATCAAGAGACCAAAAACAGAAACTACTTTATAGAAATGATTTTGAGAAACTTTTTCTTTCCTACATTAAAAATTGCATTTATTTGAAAATTCACATACAGTAAAATTAATCATTTTTGTTGTACAATTATAGAAGTTTTAACAAATGCATACACTCAGGCAAGTATAATCAAGATACGGAAAATTCTGTTATTAAAACAAATTCCTGTGCTACCATTTTGTCATCAGTATGGCATTTTTAACCCCTGACACCCACTGATTTGTTCCATTCCTATAGTTTTCTTTTTCAAAATATCATATATGCAGAATCAAACTTTAAGTAGCATTTTGAGCTTGCCTTCTCTTAGGAAACTGCATTTCAGATTCTGTCAAGTTGTTGCATGTGTCATTGTTCATCATAGTTTTTATTGCTGAGTAAGATTCCATGAATATACTATAGTTTATCTATGCACCAGTTGAAGGTCATCATTCATTTTAATTTTCCTCTATTATTGGTGGCCATAGGTCTAGAAAAGGGCAGAGGTAAGGTTTTCCACTCAGCAGGAAGAAATTCCTTCTGACAAGTCTAGGTTAGAAGTATGCCCCTGGGTAACATGTGAAAGAGGTTATAACAGGATAACTTCTTATCCCTTAAACTATATTTAAAATTGGAGACTTAATCCTAAGTGAGCAGTATATCAAAAGAATGAGTTTGTCCTGAGTATAGTTAGGTGATATCCTCAGAGCAGACCTGATACACAGTCTGGGAGTTGTCATTGGCAGAATATTAAAAAAAAAATTTTTTTTAATTAAAGAAAATGCTGAACAAAGTAAAAAAAAAAACATCAAACTATGCGACTTTAAAAATTTCTGTCCATCCAATCCCAACTCTAAAATGTTTACAATTTGGTATGTATATTTCCCAGATTTTTCCTATATTTAGAAATATATACATATACTATATATATACACAAATGTTTTTGTTTACAAAAATGTATTGATATTACACAGTTGACCTTTGAACAATGAGGGAGTTAGGAGCACCGACATCCTACATTTGGAAATCCACATATAACTTTTGACACACCAAAAACTTAGTTGCCCCTTGATATTCATGAAGGGCTGGTTCTAGCACCCCCTGCAAATACTAAAATCCATAGATGCTCAATAAAATAAAATAAAATCCGTGGATGTTCAAGTCCTGTATATAAAACAGTGTAGATCAATACATAGTCAGCCCTGTTTCCATGGAGTCCTAGCCACAGATCAAAATATTACAGGTATTTATTGAAAAAATCCATGTATAAATGGACCTGCATAGCTGAAACTCATGTTGTTTATGGAACAACTGTACCTATTACTTGCTTTCTTAATATAATATAAAGTCCTGGACATCAAACAGTTCAGAATGTATTCATACATATATACCATTATTTTAGTGGCTGTACACTAAATGGATATTCCATTATTTATTCATCCATTCTGCTACTGATGGACATTTGGGTTATATTAAATTTTTATGACTTTGAGATATAATTCATACACCATAAAATTTACTCACTTAAAGTTGATTGTAGAATATCAGAGTTGTACAATTATGAACACAATAAATTTTAGAACAGTTTCATTAACCTCTAAAGAAATCATACTCTTCAGGTATCACCCTCAGTACTAAGCAATCACTAATCTAGTTTCTCTGTATTGGCCAATTCTAAATACTTCATATAAATGGCATCATGTAATATATAGTCTTTTGTGACGGTTATTTCATTTATCATGTTTTTTACACATTGTAGCATCTATCAGAAGTGTTCCCTCCTCTTACTTTTTGGAGGAGTTTGTGAAGAGTCTGTATTAATTCTTTAATGTTTACTAGAATTCATTTGAGATGCCATTTGAGCCTTGGCTTTTCTTTGTGGGTATTTATTTATTTATTTATTTATTATTATTTTTTTAATTTTGATAAGCTTTTTAATTTTTATTTATTTTATTTTATTTATTAGTTTTTTTTATTGTTTTTCAGTACAGTTTTCTGTCTCTTTGTGGGTATTTAAAAAATACTAATTAAATGTCTTGTTACAGGTCTTTTCAGATTGTTTTATTGGTTTCTGTAGTTTGTGTATATTTCTTGGCATACAATTATCTATAGTGTTCCTTCAAATCCTTTTTATTTCTATAATGTTGGTAATAATGTCCCTTCTTCATTTCTGAGTCTAGTAATTTAGGTTTCCATTTTTTCCTGGTCAGTCTAGCAAAAGGTGTCACTTTTGTCGAGATTTTTATAGACCCAATTTTGGCTTCATTGACATTGCTGTTTTGCTATTCTGTACATCATTTACTAATTTTTTTTCTTTCTTCTGTGTGCTCTAGGTTTAGTTTGCCCTTTTTCCAGTATCTTAAGGTATAAAGTGAGGTTACCAATATGTGGTCTTTTTAACAACATAGGCATTTGTACTTATAATTTTCTAAGTATTGCTTTAGGTGCATCCCATAAGTCTTGGTATGTTGTCTTCATTTTCATTCACCTATAAAGATTTCCTTATTTCCCTTGTGATATCTCTTTTAACTAACTGGTCATTTAAAAGTGTGTTTAATTCACATTTGTGAGTTTTCCAACTTTCTGTTATTGATTTCTAGTTTTACTCCATGTAATCAGAGAACATTTGCATGATTTCAGTTCACTTAAATTTCGGGTTCATGTTATGGTATATCCTGAAGATATTTCATGAGCACTAGAGAAGAATGTGTATTCTGCTCTTGTTTTATGGAGTGTTCTATAGATTTCTTTAAAGTCTACATGATTGATTTCTTTAAGGTCTACATGATTTATAGCATTTTTTAAGTCCTTTAATTCATTGTTATTTTCTGTCTAGTTATTCTGTTATTGAAAAGGGGGTATTAAATCCCCCACCTCTTATTATAGACTTGAATACTTCCCCCTTTTATCAGTTCAGTTTTGATTCATGTATTTTGGTGCTTTGTTGTTAAGAGCATATATATTTACAATTTTTTATCTTTCTGATGCATTGAATCTTTTATTGTTATAATATGTCACTCTCTATCTCTAGTAACAGTCTTTGTTTTAAAATCATTTTGTCTGATATTATTAGTATGGCCACTCCAGCTTTCCTATAGCTGCTATTTGCCTGATATTTTTTCTATCTTTTTACCTTTAATCTGTTTGTACCTTTAATTTAAAGTATGACTCTGATAAATAGTATAGAGGTAAATCCTATTCCCCCCCACAGCCTGACAATCTCTCTCTTTTGACTGCATTGTTTAATCCATGTATATTTATTATTATTCACACAGGTGTATTTGAGACTGCCAATTTACTTTTTTTCTTTTAAAAAATTATTTATTTATTTTCAGATTAGAGGGGGAGGGAGTGAAAAAGAGAGGGAGAGAAACACCAATGTGTGGTCACATATGTAAGCCCCCTACTGGGGACCTGACCCACAACCCAGGTATATGCCCTGATTGGGAATTGAACCAGCAACCCTTTAGTTTGCAGGCCTGCATTCAGTCCACTGAGCCACACCAGCCAGGGATGTTTGTTTTCTGTTATGTCTCAAGTTTTTCTTGTTTTTGTTTCTCCATTCCTCTTTTTGTATGGCTTTACATTGAAATTTTTCTATTGTAACACTTAAATCTGTTTAATAATATTTTCACTATTTTCAGTTATTTCTTAGTTGTTGCTCTAAGGGTTTACCATGCACGTCTTAATTGAATTGGCTTCAAATATATCACAATCCCAATGAGATATTAAAGCCTTATTCCTATATAAACCTATTCATTTTTCTACTTCTTTATGAGATTGTTATAGATAGTATTTCTATGTTATAAATCCAACAATACATTGTAATAATTGAACATAATTTTGTCTCTTAAAGGTGAGAGAAGAGTAAGTATATATTTATAGATTTTTAATAACTTTATTTCCCATTTTTTGTTTTCTTCATTTGTTTCAGTGGATTTGAGTTACCACCTGGAGTCAGTTCTTTAAGTTTTGTTTCCACCCACATCCTTTGCCCTGTTATTAGCAACAGTTCCATATGTTATAGGCCCCAAAGGGCAACTATATACATACTGTTTTATAAAATTAATTTTTAAATCAATTAAAATAAAGGAAAATGCACCTAGACGGACTTTTTATACTTACATAATTAACTTTACCCATGCTATATTTTTATATGTATAGATTCAAGTTGCTGTCTAAGGTCACTTGCTTCCCACCTGAAGAATTTCCCTTAATATTTCCTTTAAATCAGGTGTGCCAGCAACCTATTCTTCCAGTTTTTGGTTACGTAGGGATGTCTCTATTTAATCTTCATTTTTGAAAATTAGTTTTATTGGATGCAGAATTCTATACTGAGGTTTTTTTTTAGCATCTTGAATATGTCCTCCCACTGCTATCTCCATTATTTCTGATGAGAAATCAGCTATTATTCTTATTGGGGTTCCATTGAGAGTAATGGTTCATTTTTTTCATGTTGCTTCCAAACTTTCTGTCTTTGTTTTAGCGTTTTTATTATAATATATCTGTGGATTTCTTCTTGTTTGCCATACTTGGGGTTCACTGAAATTCTTGGATGAGTAGATAATGTTTCTCATCAAATTTGGGATGTTTACAACCATTATTTATTAGAATTTTTTTTTTTGCTTTCTTTCTCTTCTCTTTTTTCTGGTACTCACTCCACTTACAAGTATGTTGGAGTACTTAACCCTGAGGAGGTCATGGCTGATCTGAGAGATACAAAATCTTCTCTTAAATATTGTTACATATACCAGGTGAATAGGTTCAAAGTCATGACTAGCTGCATGCTTGTACATGACTAATGTTAAATCATAACCTTTAAGCCATCAGTTGGGTTATAACATGTTTTGAAGGTGTGTTAGGTGCTATGCATCCAAAACAAGTCACTTATCAAAATATTTTTGCCAGTGTTGTGAAAATTATGGATGCCTTGAGCATAGCAATATTGTTTGCAATGACTATTATAAATGTTTGCAAAGCCAACTATGAAGATTTTGATTAATTAACATTATAGATTTTTTGGTTATATTTTTAGCAATATCCATGTTTCTGTTATTTGAAAAATAAAAATTATTTTTTATGTTTTTATATTTATTTAATTTTTACATTGTAACTGAAAATAAATTAAAAATCATGTATTTTATTATATAACTATAATAAATGCAAACCTGTGTTTTGAATTTTTTTCACATTTTAGCATATATTAGTAATGAATGTATTTCTGGGATACATGAGACATATACTGTAATTATTTTGATTGTGACTTCCACAGGGTTAATGGTCCTATACTCTATTCAGTTTTTCCTTTTTTTTTCCTGCTCTTTAATCTGGATAATACCATCTCATTGAATTCTCACTACCCAACAAGGTAAGTGGTATTATTTTCCTCATTTTATAGATGAGAAAACTGAGGTTCAGGTTAAGTGACTTACCACGGTCATGGAGTGATAAGTGTGGCTGTGAAATTCAAGCACAAGTCTGAGTCCAAAGTTTGTACTACCTTCTCTATACCTTATTGTCTTTCTATTCTTCAGCAACTATAAATAAACAACTGGAGTATTTGGAATTGGCTGCCTTTCTTCTAGAGAACTCTTTCCTCCCATCTTCCCTTTAGTATTTTTTGCTAATATGTTCCTCTTAAATGCATAAACCTAATACCTAACATATATTAGATGCTTATCTGATGCTTATTGCTTTGAATTCAATGATTACTCAATGGTAGCTAGCTATAACTGACCAGGATAACATCAATATTTACATCTAGATACTTTCATTAGAAAAATATATGGCTTTTTGAAAGCATTGATAACTTAATGGGAAGTATTCATTAAATATGTACACTGACTTATGAAACTACTGTTACTGCCGATAGTTCTCATTGAACAGCATTTGTTGATGTTTAGACCTGGGGCCCTGGTGATTTATTTACTACATGAATATAATTAGGGACAAATGGGCTCTAATAAATAAATATTTCAACATTTAGGTTTTTAGTTCTGTATATAGGAGACAGTCTTAGAAACAATATTATCTCAAGGGACAAGTCTTTAAAACCACAGATAAACTATAAATATTTTGTTAAGTCCTTGGAAATAGTCCTTTATAATTTATCCCAAGAAAATGATATTCTTTGTACCATACACTTCAGACTCAGCATCTAGTCTGTCCTGTAAAGTCTTTGATTATAAAAACGCTTTCTACCAATTTTTTTCTAAAAGCTAAAGAGATTATCTTAATTAGATTTTTTCTTCTTCAGTTTCTCTTCTTCAATTCCAAACAAACTGCTATCTATATAGAAATCCTAGATCAGAAATTCTGATGCAAGAAATACCTCCAGGAATCACAATGTATATATCTTCTAGCTACCACTAATTTCTGTAGTGCCTTCTGTAGCAGGTGATATGAAAGACACAGCCTGGAGATCTGACTGTTGCTTTTTGTTCTTTCCAAATTCTATAACCAATATTTTCCCATGTAGTTTATATCCATTTATTAAATGAAATGCTTGCCATGCTATCTCCTTATCTAAAAAAAAAGAGAAAAAATCAATTTACACAGGGTTTAATAATTCAATTCCATTATAAGTTTAGCTTATGTGTTTACTTATTTATTTTTGCCTTGGAGTTAAATGTAGGGTATAAGGCCATATAACTATTTGATTTTATTATCTTTTCCATAATATCAAATTTGTATAACTCAGCAAGATTAAACTAATGGCTAAGAATAATGACAAGAAAACCTTAAAATAGGTGTTTGAGAGTGCCTCCTAATTTAAAGATATAGGTAAAGAAACAATCTAGATAGTATGCTAAAGAAGGCTAAGCTTTAACTACTAATACACAAGTCTCTACCTTAGATAACAGATTATAGGTATTGTTAGAACAAAGTGATTTTCAAAATGAGCAAAACGAATAAAAAAGGTTAGCATGGCATTAGGGACATTTTGCTCCTTTTTTTCTTTTGATATGAGAGCGATTATGGAGGCCCTCATTGAGATAAATGAGTATAATAATTAATCCCTGTAAGCATGTGAAAACTTGAGATGTGAGAGTACATAGTGTACAGCAGAAATATTTAACTTATGAGTCTCAGAGCCTTGATGTAGGAAATCAGGGAGGAGCAAAATTATTGCCTGGAGTTTGTGAAATCAAAAGTACACAAGCAATATTTTTAGGCTGAACCAATTTATGTCACAATTTATATATGTACTACAAATTTTCAAATGTATATAGATGCTAGTATGATTAGTAAAACAGCTATCCATTTGAAAGTACTTAGTTTGTAAAGCCTTTTTATTATATATATATTTTTTTCAATTAAAAGATCATATTAGGTGGGGTCCATGGAAGATTTTTTTAAAGTCTTTTTTGTTTTTTTTAAGATTTTATTTATTTATCTTCAGAGGGGAAGGGAAGGAGAGAGGGAGAGAAATATCAGTGTATGATTGCTTTTCATGCATCCCCTGCTGGGAACTGGCCTGCAAACCAGGCAGTGCCCTGAGTGGGAATCGAAATGCAATACTTTGGTTCACAGGCCCGCGCTCAATCCACTGAGTTACACCAGCCAGGGCCATGGAAGATTTTTTTAAGTTTAAAAAGAATCCTCACACTTAAAAAGGCTAAAAAGTACTAGTGTAGATAATCCACAAACCTTCAATAAGATGGGAAAGATGATATAAGACTACATGAAAAGAGTGGAGTTTGGAACTGCTCAAGTGTAAATCACTTGCCTTTACACACATTACTAGGCTGTTTATAAGTGATGATAACTTAGGAATAATGAAAAGTATAGCTCATACCCCACCTCCAGCAAAAAAAAAAAAAAAAAAAAAAAAGATACCATGGTCTGTCAGAGAAACCAAAATTCCCATATTATTGTTCTATTTGGATTAGGATACTCAAATCATGTATTAAGATGCAAACAATAGCTATAAGAATATATCATCATCCACTAGTTACAAATTACTAGTGAACTAACATATTAGCTTACAGTCTCTTAGTCTTAAAGGAATAGGACATTAAGCAAGTATAAGTGTTCTGATCATAATATCAATATACAAATAAGTAATATAATTATAACTTGGACTACAAATACTATTGTGAGCAAAGGTAAAGTAAAATTTTTAAAGATAAAGTAAATTTTCATAAAGTTAGAAGAAAGTGCCAAGACTGAGGAAAATCGAGGACAGTGGAGTACAGTGGTCATGCACACACAGTCAATAGTGGAGAGGAAGCATAGAAGTGAGGATAGAGGAACAATGAATTCATATTTTGCTTACTTCTCTTTCCCTATTCCCATGTGCTTGTTTAAGCACATGCTTTTCATGTGGTATAGAGAAATCGAAGGACTGTATCTAAATTAGACAGGGCATAAGTAGTCTTTAATGCTGATGCTACAACTGAGTAATTATCCAGATACAGCTACTTACTGGGAAAGGTGATAAAAGCTTGTCCCCTCATTCGTCCAGTCATCATTCTGAATTGAACTGGAGGTCCTTTTTTCTCCTGGAACCGAGCGAACAATGAGACAAGATCTCTTTCAGTCACCTGAGGGCTAAGGTTCTTCAGGTATAACACCTAATATAAACAGAAGATCAAGAGAAATATCACATGAGGGAGGAAAAGCAACTATTTCGCTGTGGTTATAATTCATTAGTTTCAGATCAAGATAATTGATGGAACACATGTATTTACCTTCATTCCCTCCAGAAAATTCTCAAAAACTGGAGGATATTTTTTTAAACAAACCTGCAAGGTCAGGAAGAACAAGGAAAAGAAGCAATATCTACAGTATTCTGGAAACTGGGAAATATTGGATAAGTATACTCAAGAAAGCTGAATCTTCAACCAGCAGTGGGGAAAGCCAGGAACCAATCCACTGTATACCTAAGAATTCTAAAATAGTTCAGAAATTGATAACTTCAGGCATTTCTGGAAATAGGTGTAAGGGGACAGGGTTAAGACAAGGTGGGTAGGTTGATAGCTATTTAAAAAACAACTAGACCTTAAAATATTCTCCCCTACAATATACTACTGGGTAAAAGGCCACTCCCAATCCTGGCAAATACTGGAGGTTCATTCTCTGAATATAAGGAATGACAGACACAGTTGAACATACAAATACTGTTTCTGAAAGCAAGAAAATGAAGATAAATAATATATACTGAATGCTAAGGATACCCCAGGCAGCCTTTTGGCTTCTACAGTGCTGGTAGTACCCTCCCAAGCCAGAGTTTATAAGTGTCTTCCCTGAAGAATCGGATTAGCCCCAAGAGAGAAGATCTAAAAGTTTGAATTTTGGATGGGGGATTTTGCCAACAAATGGACCATCCAGATGACTTTAAAGTGTAGCTCAAAGTCAACAAGGATGACTCATGTACTCAAAACTTCCAATTTGATTTTGGTCTCTACTCATAAATACAAGCATTATTCTCAGGCATCTGAGGAAAGTCTCTAATGTGAAAGAGAACAAAACAAAACAAAACAAAACAAAACAAAACAGAAATGAAAGCAAGCAGGAAAAGCAGAGAACATCCAAAGAAAAAATAATCTTCAAAAACCTGTCTATTGGGAATTGGATACTATTTTTTAAAAAAGAACATTCAAGAAAATGAAATAGAGCTCTTTAATGTGATTGAACTTAACCTCTTATTGCCTTAAAGTAGATTATTATAACTGTAAGTAATGTGTTATAAGTTTAAGTAAGGTTGATTGTAACCATAAAGAAAACACCTATAAAAGATACAGAAAAGAAAATGAGGGAGAAAAAAAGCATATTACTACAAAAAAATTAATGAAACACAAAAGTAGACACTAAGAAAAAGAGGAACAAAAGAGTTACAGGACAGAAAACTAATAAATGGCAATATTAAGTCCTTCCTTATCAATAATCACTTTACATGTAAATGGATTAAACTCCCAAAGACATACAGTAACCAAATGAAGAAAAAATAAGATCCAATGTATGTCATCTACATGAAACTCACTTTAGATTTAAGGCCACACGTAGGCTGAAAATGAAAGAATAGAAAAAAAAATCCATGCACATGGTAACCAAAAGAGAGCATGGGTAACAGACTAAATAAACTTTAAATCAAAACTGTCACAAGAGACAAGGAAGGACATTATATTATGACAAAAGGGTCAATTCATCAGGAAGATATGACAACTACAAATATATATGTAGCCAACATCAGAACACCAAAATATATGAAGTGAATGCTGAGAGAATTGAAGGGAGAAAATAGCAACACAATAATATCAGAAGATTATAAAACCTTGCTTCCAATAGAAGAAGGAAAACTAGAAAATTCACAAATATGTACAAATTTTAAAAATACTATTAAAACTTTATTTGTGTTCAAGTATAGTTGTCTCCATTTCCTCTCCCTCCACTCCCCCACCACAGCCATCCCCACCTCCCACCCTCGATCCTACCCCACTTTGATCTTGCCCATGTGTTCTTTATACATGTTCCTTGACAACCCACTCTTGATCAACTAAAGGGTCAAATAAATTAAAAGAAAAATCAGAAAATACCTTGAGACAAACAAAAAGAAACCAAAACATAACAAAATTTATCAGATGCAGCAAGAGCAGTACTAAAGAGGTGTATAGTAATAAATACCCACATTAAAAAAAGAAGAAAAAACTCAAATAAAGAACTTAACTTTACACCTTAAGAAACTAGAGAAAGAACCAAGCCCAAAGTTATCTGGAAGAAAAATAATAGATTAGAGCAGAAATAATCAAAACACAGATTACAAAATAATTTTTTAAAATCACCTAAATTAAAAGCTATTTTTTTAAAGATCAACAAAATTGACTACCTTTGAATTGACTAAGAATAAAAAAGAGAAGACAAATAAAATCAGAAATGAAAGAGGACACATTAAAACTAGTGCCACAGAAATAAAAAGGATAAAAGACTACTGTGAACAATTCCGTGCCAACAAAGTGGTTAATCTGGAAAATAATAATACATTCCTAGAAACACACAATCTACACTAAGACTAAATTATGTAGAAATAGACAATCTGAACAGATTTATAACTAGTAATGCAATTAAATCAGTAATAAAAAATGCCCCACAACAAAAGCACCAGAACCAGACAGCTTCCTGGGTGAACTCTATCAAACATTTAAAGAATAATTAAAGCCAATCCTTCTCAAACTCTTCAAAAATATTGAATAGGAGGGAACACTTCCAAAGTAGTTTTATGAAGCCAGCATTACCCTCATAGCGAAAGAAAAAGAAAGATTTTACAAGAAAAGAAAACTACAGGACAATATACCAGATGACTACAGATGCAAAAATCCTCAACAAAAAACTAGTACGCTGAATTCAAAAGCATGTTATAGGGGTCTTACACCATGATCAAATGATATTTATCCCTGAGACATAAGGATGGCTCACCATATGAAAATCAATTATTGTGAAACATCACATTAATAGGATGAATAGTTAAAATCACATGATGATATCAATTGAAGCAGCAAAAGCAATGACAAAATCCAACACTCTTTCATGATAAAAATGCTCAATAAACTAGAAATAGGAAGAATTTACCTAAATATACTAAAGGCCATATAGTAAAAGTCTACAGCTAATCTCACACTCAACAGTTAAAAACTGAAAACTGTTACGCTAAGATTAGGAACGAGGTAAGGAGATCCACTTTCTCACTTCTACTCAACATAGTAATGAAAGTCCTAGTGAAAAGAATTAAATAAAATGTATCGAAATTGGAAAGAAACAAGTATAATTATCTCTGTATATGAAATGATACTATGTGTAAAAAGAAAACCCTAAAGACTTCACAATAAAACTGTTAAAAGTAATAAACAAATTCAGTAAAGCTGCAGGATACAAAATCAACATACAAAAACGACTAGAATTTAACAATAACCTATCTACTAAAGAAATAAAAAAAATTCCATTTACACTAGCATAAAAATGCATAATATACTTAGAAATAAAGACTTATACACAGAAAACTATAAAACACTGATAAAAAAGATTGAAAAAGACATGGGTAGATGAAAAGATATTCCATACTAATATTGCCAAAATGTCCAAACTACCAAAAGCTATCTATAGATTTAATGCAATTCTTATTAAAGTCCCAATAGCGATTTAGGACCAATGCAAAAAAAGTCCTAAAATTCATATGGAATCACAAGAGTCCTCAACTAGACAAACCATTGTTGAAGAAGAACAAATTAGGAGGTATCATATTTCCTGATTTCAAACTACAGTTCACAAAATAGTATGGCACCAGCATAAAAAAGACATACTGACCAGTGGAATAGTATAAAGAGCCCAGAAATAAACCACACATTTATGAACTTATCTTCAACAAGGTGGGGCAAGAATACACAATGGAGAAATGATAGTCTGTTCAATAAACTGTGTTGGGAAAACTGGATATCCAGTGTAAAAAAAATGAAATTGTATACTTACTTTACACTATACGCCCACACAAAAAAAACTCAAAATAGATCAAAGACTTAAAAATAAGACCTGGAACTCTAAAACTCCCAAAAGAAAACAAAAGGAGATGCTTTTTGGCACTGGCAATGATTTCCTGAATATGACATTAAAAGCATAAACGAGGAGATCCAAGATGGAGGCAGAATAGGTAGAAGCTGCACTAACCTCCCCCCAGGATCAAATTGGAATTACAACTGAATTAAAGAAAAAATCATCCTGAATAACCAATGAAGACTAACTGGAGGGAAGCCTTATAATCAAGGCCTTACAGAAGAAACCATTTCACCACAATGACACTGGTAGGGAGTGCAGAGGAGGTGCAAGAGGGCTGGCTGGGCTCCCATAGGCAGCAGCTCATGTACTGGGGGGGATGTTTCAGTGGCTGGGGGATCCCTTAGAGAAGTCTGGGCTCTAAACCCAAGCTGGACTCCCCAGAGTACAGAAACAGAGCAGGGAAAATGACCCAAATATCATCTGGCTGTGAAAAGCAGTGGGGTTTCTGTCCTCCTGGGGCGTCGTGGGGGGGGCAGGCGGAGATGACTGAAGACACAGAGAGCCTCTTAAAGGGCCAATGCACAAAATTGCATTTGCAGCCACTTAACCTGGGCGGCAGCAGGGAGAGGGCAGAGTGGACTAAAGATGTGTGAGGTGAGTCTGGGGTTGGTGGCTCTGGGGAGAGCTGAAGGGATTGCCAATAGGATCCCTGTGCTGTTATTCCCCATACTGTAGAAGCCATCTTTCTCAGGCACAGCACTCTCCTCCAAGTGGTATCAGCCTGAGGAGAAGCAATAGCCCCACCTGCAGTAATCCCTCCCTCCCCACCCTGTGGAGCTTAAACTGACTGCAGAAGAGTACAGCTGGAGGCAATTTCAGTGTTTAAGCTTAACAGAAAGACTGCAGGTGAAGGTAAATCTGTGGGAGCTTTAAGACTTGAGCTCACCCTCTTCAGACAGGTGCTAGTAAAGGCTGGCATTGGTGAGCAGCTTGGTTCTTTCTGCACACAAACAGGTGCGACGGAGTGAACTACAAGCTGTGGATGACTGATAGCTCCAAACAGGTTGACCATGACCAGTCACAGGTAGTATCTGGCATTGGTCTGCACCAGTCTTTGCTGATCTACTTAATACATAGAAACAAACACAAAGATGCAGCCAAAATGGGAAGACAAAGAAATAGGCACCAAACGAAGAACAAGAGATTTCTTCAGAAAAAGAGCAAATGAAATGGAGGCAAGCGATTTATCAGACAGTTTACAGTAATGATTATAAGGATACTCAATGGCATGAAAAAAGACACAGAAACAATAAAAAAGGTCCAGTCAGAAATAAAGGATGCAATATCTGAAACAAATAATACACTGGAAGGAATAAACAATACATTAGATGAAGCTTAGAATCGAATCAGCAAGTTGTAAGACAAGATAGAAAGAAACAAGCAGGCCAAGCAGCAAAAAGAAAAAAGAATTAAAAAAATGAGAACAGTTTAGGAAACCTTTGGGACAACTTAAAGCATAACAACATCCACATCATGGGAATACCTGAAGCAAAAGAGAGTGGGCAAGGGATCGAGAATCTATTCGAAGAAATAATGACTGAAAACTTCCCTAACATGGTGAAGGGAAAAGACACACAAATCCAAGAAGTATAGAGAGTTCCAAACAAGATGGACCCAAAGAGGCCCACATTAAGACACATCATAATTAAAATGAAAGTTAAAGAAGAGAGAGAATCTTAAAAGCCACAAGGGAAAAGCAGTTAGTCAATTTACAAGGAACCTCCAATTAGACTACCATTTGATTACCCAACAGAAACATTTCAGGCCAGATGGAAATTGCATGAGATATTCAAGGTGAAAAAAGCAAGGACCTACAACTAAGGATAGTTTTCCCAGCAAGTATATCATTTAAAATTGAAGAAGGCAGCCCTGGCTGGTGTTGCTCAGTGGATTGCATGCTGGTTAGATTCTCAGTCAGGGCACATACCTGGGTTGTGGATCTGATAACTAGTAGAGGGCATGCAAGAGGCAACAACAATTAATGTTTCTCTCCCTCTCTTTCTCTTTCCCTTCCCCTCTCTTTCTCCTTCCCTTCCCCTCTCTCTCAAAATAAATAACTAAGTAAAATCTTTAAAAAAGTTGAAGAAGACATAAAGAGCATCCCAGACAAGAAAATGCTAAAGGAGTTTGGTAATACCAAACTAGTACTGCAACAAATATTAAAGGGCCTGCTAGAAGAAGAAAGAAGCAGAAAGAAGAGGAAGAGGACGAAGAGAAGGAGGAGGAGGAAGAAGAAGAAGGAGGAGGAAGAAGAGGAGGAGGAAGAAGAAGAAGGAGGAGGAAGAAGAGGAGGGGGAAGAGGAGTGGGGAGGAAAATAGTTAAAAATGGTAATAAATATGTATCTTAAAAAATCACTTTAAATGTAAATGGCTTAAATGTGCCAATCAAAAGACACAGGGTAGCTGAATAGATAAAAAAATGAGAACCATATATATGCTGCTTGAAAAGACCTATCTAAGATAGAAAGATACACACTGACTAAATGTAAAGGGACAGAAGAATATATTTCATGTAAATGGAAAGGAAAAAAGCTGGGATAGCAATACTTATATGTGACAAAGTAGACTTTAAAACCTATGCTATTGTAAGAGATAAAGAAGGACACTGCATAATGATAAAGGGAAGAATCCAACAAGAAGATATAATCCTAGTAAACATTTACATACCCAACATAGGAGCACCTAAGATGTAAAGCAAATCTTGATGGACAAAAAGAGAGATAGACAGAAATACAGTCATAGTTGGGATTTTAACACCCCATTGGCTTCATTGGATAGATCTTCCAGACAGAAAATCAACAAGGAGACAGAGGCCTTAAACAACACACAAGATCAGACAGATGTAATTGATATCTTCAGAGCATTTCACCCCACAGGAGCAGAATATACATACTTCTCAAGTGTACATGGAATGATTTCTAGGATTGACCACATGTTAAGACAGAAAACAAGTCTCAATATTTAAGAAGATAGATAATATGTCAAGCATCTTCTCTGACCACAATGCTATCATACTAGAAATCAGTGACAAGAAAAAAAAAAACTGAAAAAAGTGCACAAAGACATGGGAGCTTAACAACATGTTATTAAACAATGAATGAGTTCACAATTGGATCAAGAGAGAAATTAAAAGATAACCTGAAACCAATGGAAATGAGAACTCAACAATCCAAAATCTTTGGGACACTGGGAAAGCAATCCTGAGAGGGAAATTCATAGCATTACAGGCTTATCACAAGACACAAGAAAAATCATGAATACTCTAACTTTACACTTGATAGAACTTGAAAAAGAACAACGAACAAAGCCCAAAGAGAATATAAGGAAGGGAATAAAAATCAGGGCAGAAATAAATTAAATAGAGTCTAAAAATACAAAAGATCAATGAAATCAAGAGCAGTTTTTTTTTAAACATAAACAAGACTGACAAACCATTAACAAGATTCATCACAAAAAAAGACAGAGCACTCAAATAAATAAAATGAACAATGAAAGAGAAGAAATAAAAACTGACAACAGAAATACAAAAGATAGTAAAAAACATTATAATCAACTATATACCAACAAATGGGACAACTTGAATGAAATGGATAAATTCCTATAAATACACAATCTAACAAATCAGAGAATCAGAGAATCAGAATAGACATATTACATCTAGTCAAATTGAAGGAGTTATCAAAAAATTCCAAAGAAACAAAGTCCCTGGACTGGGTGGCTTCACAGGTGAATTTTACCAAACATTCCAAGAAGAATTAACACCTATCCTTCTCAAACTATTTTTTAAAAATTCAAGAGAAGAGAGGACTCCCAAGCTCAATTTATGAGAACAGCATTGTCCTAATTCCAAAAACAGATCAAGACAATACAAAGAAAGAAAATTCACAGCCAATATCCCTGATGAACATAGATTCTAAAATTCTCAACAAAATATTAGCAAACTGAATACAGCAATACATCAAAAAGATCATACAGCATAATCATGTGGGGTCTATTCCAGGAATGCAAGGTTGGTATAACATTTGCAAATGAATAAATGTTATTCAGAACATAAAATGAAGATAAAAACCCCATGATCATATCAATAGATGCAGAAAAAAGAATTTGATACAATCCAGCACCCATTTACTATAAAAATTCTCATCAAAGTGAGAATATAAGGAACAAAACTAAATATAACAAAGGCAAAATATGACAAACTCACTGCCAGCATGATATTCAACAGGCAAAAACTATAGTTGTTCACTTTAAGATCAGGAACTAGACAGGGATATCTACTTTTACCTCTGTCATTCAACATAGTACTGGAAGTCCTAGCCATAGCAATCAGAAAAGAAGAATTAAAAAAAGCCTTTCAAATTGTAATGAAAGAAGTAAAACTATCATTATTTGCAAATGACTTTGTGCTGTATATAGAGAGCATTAAAAGATCCACCAAGAAACTACTAGAACTGACAAATGAATTCACTAAAGTAGCAGGATTCAAAATTAATATCCAGAAATCAGTTCATTTTTCTATACCAATAATGAACAGAAAGGGAAATTACTAAAACAATCCCATTTACAGTTGCTTCAAGAAGAATAAAATACCTAGGAATAAATCTAACCAAGGATGTACAAGACCTGTACTCAGAAAATTATAAAACACTGAAGAAAGAAATTGAAGAAGATACAAGTAAGTAGAAGCATATACAATGTTCATGGATAGGAAGAATTAACATCATTAAAATGTCCACACTATCCAAAGCAATCTATAGATTCAATGCAATTCCTATCAAGATACCAATGACATATATCACAGAACTAGAACAAACATTTCAAAAATTTATATAGAAGCATAAAAGGCCCTACATAGCAACAGTGATCCTGAGAAAGAAGAACAAAGTTGGAGGAATCACACTACCTAATATAAAAGTATACAATAAGGTCATAGTAATCAAAACAGCATGGTACTGGCATAAAGGAGACACATGCATCACTGGAACAGAATAGAAAGCCCAGCCCTAGCTATGTGGCTCAGTGGGCTGAGTGCTGGTCTGCCAACCAAAGACTTGCCAGTTCGATTCCCAGTCAGGGCACATGCCTGGGTTGTGGTCCAAGTTCCCAATTGCAGGCATGTGAGAGGCAACTACACATTGATGTTTCTCTCCCTCTCTTCCTCTCTCCCTCCCCTCTCTCTAAAAATAAAATAGAATCTTTTTTAATAAAAGAATGCATAGCCTAGAAATAAACCTACATCTTTATAGTAAGTTAATATTTGATAAGGAAGCAAGCATATACAATAGTCTAAAGATAGTTCATTCAATAAATGGTGTTGGGAGAAATTGGACAAATATGTGCAGAAACATGAAATTAGACCAACTTCTTAAGGCACACAAAAGAATAGATTCAGAATGGATTAAAGACTTAAATGTTAGACCGGAAATCATAAAAGTTGTAGAAGAAAACATAAGCAGTAAAATCTTGGACATTGTTCAGGCAATATTTTATATGATATATCTCCTCAGGCGAGGGAAACAAAAGAAAAAATAAATAAATGCAAGTACATCAAAATAAAAAGGTTTTATACAGCAAAGGAAACCATCAACAAAATAGAAAGACAACCCATGTAATAATGGAAGAACATATTCACTGATGCATCTGATAAGGGGTTATAATGTCCAAAATTTATAAAGAACTTATAAAATTCAACACCGAAAAAACAAAGTATCCAATTAAAATAGGGGAAAGAACCTGACTACACACTTCTCCAAAGAGGACATACAGATGGCCTACAGATATATGAAAAGATGCTCAAAGTCACTAATATCAGAAAAATGCAAATTAAAACCACAATGAGGTATCACCTCATACCTGTCAGAATGGTTATCATCATCAATAAATCAACAAACAAGTGCTAGTGAGGAAATGGAGAAAGGGGAACCCCTTTTTATTTTATAATTTGTTTAATTTTTAAAGATTTTATTTATTTATTTATTTTAGAGAGAGAGGAAGGGAGCAAGAAAGAGAGGGAGAGAAATATCCAAGTGTGGTTGCCTCTCGTGCACCCCCTACTGGGTATCTGGTCCACAACACAGGCATGTGCCCTGAGTGGAAATGGAACCAGTGACCCTTTGGTTTCCATGCTGGCACTCAATCCACTGAGGCATACCAGCCAAGGAGGGCAACCCATTTGCACTGTTGGTGGGAATGCAGATTGTTGCAGCCACTGTGGAAAGCAGTATGGAGATACCTCAAAAAATTCAAAATGGAACTGACTTATGACCCAGTGATTCCACTTCTGGTAATTTACCTGAAGAAACCCAAAACACTAATTTGAAAGTATATATGCATCCCTATGTTCATTGCAGTGTTATTCACAACAGCCAAGATTTGGAGACATCCCAAGTGCCCATCAATAGATGAGTTGATAAAAAAGCTGTGGTACATTTATACAGTGGAATACTATTTGGCTAAAGAAAAGAAGAAAATTATAAAGAACAGGCTGACAGCTATGGGGCAGGGCTAGGACATGGAGGGATCAAGAAAAAAGGAAAAATGACTCATGGACAATAGTGTGGTGATTGCAGGGGGAGAGGTTATAATGGGGATAAATGATAATGGAAAAAACAATAAAAATATTAATTTAAAAAATCACAAGCAACAAAAGGAACAAAAGACAAGTAGGATTATATCGACAAAAAAACTTGTACAAAGGAAACAATCAGCAAAGTAAAAGGCAACCTATGGAAAGGGTGAATATTTTTGCAAATCATATATCTGATAAAATGTTAATCTCTAAGATATCTGAGGGAATCCAATAAGTTAAATGCTTGAAAACAAATAACCAAATTTTTAAAGTGAACCAAAGTCCTGAATACACATTTCTTCAAAAAGGACACACAAATTGCCAATAGGCATATGAATGGATGTTGAACATTACCATTCATGAGAGAAATGCAAATCAAAACCTCAATGGAATATTACCTGATGCCTGTTAGAATGGCTATTATAAGAACAAAAGTAAGTGTTGGTGAGGATGTGAAAACATTTTACCCTTGCACACTGTTGGTGGGAATGTAAATTGTTACAACTTCTATGAAAAACAGTACAGCGGTTTTTCAAAAAATTAAAAATGGGACTACATATAATCTAGCAATTCAATTTCTGGGTTCCTATCCCAAAAGAAATGGAATCAGGATCTAGAAAAAAAATATCTGCATTCTTTTGTTCACTGTAGCATTAGTTACGATAGCAAAGACATGGAAACAACATAAATATCCATTTAGAGATGAATGCATAAATATATGGTGTATAAATACAATGGAATATTATTCAACCTTATAAAAGAAAGAAATCTTGTAATTCACTACAACACAGATGAACTTGGAAGACATATGCTAAGTGAAATAAGCAGACACAACGAACAAATACTATATGATCCCACTTATATCAAGAATCTAAAATAGTCAAATTCATAGATGTAGAGAGCAGAATTGTGTTTACTGGAGGCTGGGATAATCAGAAAAGTATTCATCAAGGGGTAGATAGTTTTAGCTATGAAAGACGAATAAGTCCTACAGAACTATAACATAGCATAATGCATATAGCTAACAATACTGTACTCGATATGTAAAATTTTGGTAAGAGACTAGACATTATTATGTCAAATATTATCAACGGAAAAAAGAGGTGATGATTAAGTTTAGGGCACTGTATATGGTAACAGTTTCATGATGTATACATACTTTCAAACTCTTCAACATGCATACATTAAATATGTACAGCTTTTTGTATGTCAATCATGTATCAGTTTAAAAAAAAGTAACCAAAATCTGTACACAAAATAAAACCACAAAATATTGCTCAAAGGAATTAAAGACTGAAATAATGATTCCATGGACTGGAAAACAACATTACTGGTAAAATGTCCATACGACCCAAAACTATCTACAGATTTAATCTAATTCCTATCAAAATCCCAGTAGTATTTTCATAAAAATAGGAAGAAAATCCTAAAATTCAAATGGAACTACAAGAGACCACAAATAGCCAAAGCAATCCTGAGAAATGAAAACTAAACTGAAGGCCTCACACATCTTCATTTCAAAACATAGAGCCTAGAAATAAACCAATGATTGACAAGGGAGGAGGGCAAGGTACACAATGAGGAAAGGGCTTGTCTTTTCAAGAAACAGTATTGGGAAGAGTTGATACCCATAGGTAAAAGAACAACATTGGACTCTTATATCATAAAAAAAAATTAACTCAAAATGGATTAAATATAAGAACAGAAAATCTAGACTTTTGGTCAAGATGACAGAATAGGCAAACATGGTTTGCTTCTGTGCAAAACCACATCAAAATTACAACTAAAACATACAACAACCATCACTGAGAACCATCAGAAATTGAGTCGAATGGAAGTCTGACAACTGTTGAATTAAACCACATCCATCCAGATTGGTAGGAGTGCAGAAATAGAACAGGCTGGTCCCTCAACCATGTGTGGTGGATAAGAATTCTGGAGGGATATCTTGGGAGTGAGCAGTCCCAGGCCCACACCAGGACCCCCAGATACCAGGGTTCCAGTGCCAGGAATATAAATCACCACAACTTCTGGCTGCAAAAAACAGCAGGGATTGAGTTGGTGGAATAAACTGCTGGTGCCCCAAGCAGTTCCTCTTAAAGAACCCACACACAAACTCACCTACTTCAACTCACTCCTTCTGAGCTCCAGCATCATGGCAGGCATTAACATGGAAGGCACAATAAAAAGTTTTCCAGACAAAGAAGGCTAAAAGTATACACTACCACTAAACCAGCATTGCAAGACATGCTAAAGGGACTACTTTAAGAAAATAAAGAAAAATAGCGAGAGAGAGGGGAACACAGGTACAAAGGGCAAAAATGACAATGAATAAGTACATATCAATGATAACCTTAAATATAAATGGATTGAATCCTCAAATCAAAATACACAGGGTAGCTGGCCCTGGCTGGCATAGCTCAGTGGATTGAGCATGGGCCTGTGAAGCAAAGGGTCACCTGTTCGATTCCCAGTCAGGGCACATGCCTGGGTTACAGGCCAGGTCCCCAGTAGGGGACACATGAGAGGCAACCACACATTGATGTTTTTTCCCACTCTTTCTCCTTCCCTTCCCCTCTCTCTAAAAATAAATAAATAAAATATTTTAAAAAACACATAGGGTAGCTGAATAGATAAGAAAACATGACTCCCACATATGCTGCCTACAAGACATCCACATCAGAACAAAAGACCTACAGAGACTGAAAGTGAAGGGTTGGAAAAAAATATCTGAAGCAAATGAACAGGGAAAAAATCTGGGATAGCAATACATATGTCAGACAAAAAAAGACTTCAAAACAAAGGCCATAAAAAGAGACAAAGAAGGACATTTTTAATACTTAAGGGAAGAATCCATCAAGAAGACATAAATATTGTAAACATACATGCAACCAAAACAGGAGAACCAGAGTATATAACAAAAATCTTGGAGGACTTTGAGAAGGATATAGACAGCAATACTATTATAGTAGGTGATTTTAACAGCCCACTGTTAACAATGGATAAATCTGCCAAACAAAATATCAGCCAGGATAATGTGGCACTGAATGATGTACTAGATCAAAAGGACTTAACTGATATATACAGAACCATTCATCCCTAAGAAGCAAAATACATATTCTTTTCAAATGCACATGCAACATTTTCAAAGATAAACCACATGATATAATACAAAACAAGCTTCAACAAATTCAAGAAAATTGGGATCATATCAAGCATTTTCTCTGACCACAAGGGACTGAAACTAGACACAAACCTCAAGGAAAAACTCAAAATCATTCAAATACATTGAAACTGAAGAAAATGTTATTAAATAATGAATTGGTTAATTAAGAGATTAAGGAAGAAATCAAAAAGTTTTGGGAAACAAATGAAAATGAACACACAGCAGCCCCAAACCTGTAAGACACAGCAAAGGCAGTCCTGATATAGAAGTTCATATCCATACAGGCCTGTCTAAAAAAGATAGAAACACTTCAAATAAAAGACCTAACCCTACACCTACAAAAATTAGAGTAACAACAAGAAAACAAACCCACAGTGAGTAGAAGCAAGGAAATAATCAAGCTCAGAAAAGAATTAGAGACTAGAAAAAAATTCAAAGGATCTAAGAATCTAGGAACTAGTTCTTTGAAAAGATAAACAGAATCAACAAGCCTTTAACCATACTCAACAAGTAAGAAGAGAGGACCCAAATAAATAAAATCAGAACTGAAAGAGGCAAAATTACAACTGATACCACAGAAATACAAACAATTGTAAGAAATTACTACAAACAACAATATGCCAAGAAATTTGAAAACCTTGGTGAAGTGGACAAATTTCTAGAGACATATAATCTTCCAGAACTGAATCAAGAAGAAGTAGAAAGCCTGAACAGACCAATAACAGGTAGTGAAATTGAAGCAGTAATCAAAAAACTCCTGGCACACAAAATAAGTGAATTTGGCAAAACAGCAAGATGCAAAGTCAATATTCAGAAGGCGAATGTACATTTGTACATCAACAGTGAACTATAAGAAACAGAAATTAGGAAAAAAATCTCATTTGCCATAGCAACAAGAAAAATAAAATACCTAGGAATAAACTTAACCAAGGAGGTAAACGATTTGTACTCAGAAAACTACAAAACACTGAAGAAAGAAATTAAGGAACGCACAAATAAATAGACATATATACTGTGTTCTTGGATTGGAAGAATTAACATAATCAAACTGTCCATACTAACAAAAGCAATTTAAGATTCAGTGCAATCCATATTAAAAATACCAATGACATATTTCACAGATATAGAGAAAATATTTCAAAAATTTATATGGATCCATAAATGACTCTGAATAGCCTCAGCAATTCTGAGAAAGAAGAATGAAGTAGGTGGGATCATATCTCCTGGTACCAAACTATATTAGAAGGTCACTGTAATCAATACAGTCAGGTACTGGCATAAGAACAGACATATAGATCAGTGGAACAGAATTGAGAGCACAGAAATAAACCAATATTTCCAGGGTGAATTAATATTTAATAAAGGGGCAGGAGCATTAAATGGAGTAAAAATATCCTCTTCAACAAATGGTGTTGGGAGATATGGACAGCTACATGCAAAAAATAGAAAGTTGACCACCAAGTTACTGCATACCGAAAAACAAAGTCAAGACGGATAAAAGACTTAAATATAAGTAGTGATACCATGAAAGTCCTAGAGGAGAACTCAGGCAGGAACATCTCAGATATTCCACAGAGCAATATTTTTACTGATATATCCCCTAGAGCAAGGGACATAAAGGAAAAATAAAAAAGTGGGACTATATCAAATTTAAAACTTCTTCATGGCTGAAGAAAATATCAGCAAAACTGAAAGGGAACCACCTGTATGAGAAAAATTTATTTGTCAATGATAACTTGGACACAGTTTTGATCTCTAAAATATATAAAGAACTCAAATGACTCCACACCAGGAAGACAAAGGATCCAATTAAAAATGCACAAAGGACCTGGGCAGTTTTCCAAAGAGGACATACAGAGGCCCAGAGACATATGAAAAGATGTTCAGCATCACTAGCCATCAGAGATGCAAATTCAAACAACAATTAGTTACTATTTCACACTGGTCAGAATGGCCATCATCAAAAAGTCAACAAACAACAAGTGCTGGTGAGGTTGTAGAGAAAAGGGAACCCTAGTGCACCGATGGTGGGAATGCAGACTGGTGCAGCCACTGTGGAAAACAGTATGGAATTTCCTCAAAAAACTAAAACTAGAACTGCTTTTTGACCTGGCAATTCCACTGCTGGGATAATACCCTAAGAATTCTGAAACACCAATTCAAATGTACTTATGCACCCCAATACCCCAATGTTCATAGCAGTATATTTATAATAGCCATGTGTTGGAAACAACCTAAGTGCCCATCCATAAATGAGTGCATAAAAAACTGTGTTACATTCACACAATGGAATACCAAACAGAGAATGAAAAAAGGAACTCTTACCACTCATGACAGTATGGATGGGCCTGGAGAGTATGGTGGTAAGGGAAATAAGCCAGGGGAAAAAGACACATACCATATGATCTCACCTATAAGTGGAACCTAATCAACAAAACAAACAGTGAGCAAAACAGAACCAGAGACTTAGAAATAAAGAACACACTGATAGGGACCAGAAGGGATGAGGGTGATAATGGGCACAAGAAGGTGAAGGGTCAAGGAACATGTATAAAGGACACATGAACAAAGACAATGGGGTAGGGGAGGATTTAATGTGGGAGTAGGGGGTAGGTAGGCCAGAGAAGAGTAATGGGGAAAAAATGGGGACAACTGTAATTGTACAACAAAAACATTAGAAAAAGAAACTCCTACAACTCAGCAGCAAAAAGACAAATCACTGAATTTTCAAAAATGGGCCAAACACCCAAATAGCCACTTAATCAAAGACCAGAGAGGAATTAATGTTGCTGAGAACATGGACAAATTGGAACCCTTGTGCACTGTTGCTAGAAATGTAAAATAGTGTAGGCTATGGAGAACATCATGGAGGTTCCTCCACAGATTAAAACTAGAACTACCATATGATGCAGCAATCCTATTTCTGAGTACTTATTCAAAAAATTAAAATGAGGATCTGGAAGAGATATCTGAACACACATGCTCATTGCAGCACTGTTCACAATAGGAAAGAGATGAAAACAACCTAAATGTCAATTATGGATGAATATATAAGGAATACATGGTATAACATAATGGAATATTATACAGCCAGAAAAAGAAAATCTTGTCATATGCAACACATTAATGAAGCTTGAGTACATTATACTGAGTGCAATAAGCCAGTCACAACAGGAGTAATAATGTATGATAAAACTTGTGGCATCTACAGTAGTCAACCTCATGGAAGCAGAAACTAGAATGGTGGTTTCCAGGGGCTGTAGAAAGGGGAAAATGTGGATTTGCTGTTCAATGGGTATAAAGTTTAGCTATGCAAGATGACTAAGTTCTAGGTCTTTGCTGTACAGCATTGTGCCTATAGTTAACTATACTATGACGCACATTTAACATTTTGTTAAGATGGTAGATTGCAGGTTATGTGCATTTTACTACAATAAAAAGTTGGAGATCCCTGGATGGTATAGCTCAGTTGATAGAGCCTGTGAACCAAAGGATTGCTGGATCGATTCCCAGGCAGGGCACATGCCTGGGTTGTGGGCCAGGTCCCCATTTTTTGGCACACAAGAGGCAACCACACATTGATATTTCTCTCCCTCTCTTTCTCCTTCCCTTCCCCTCTCTCTAAAAATAAATAAATAAAATCTTAAAATAAAGAAGTAGAGAAAAAAGACCAGTATATTTATTAGCATAATTTATATCCTTTAATATCTTAAAAGAACATGAGAAGAATTTGGACAGGAGAAACAAAAGCAAAGAGCTAGGAAATAAAGCCCACTTAGTGACAACTCCTGAAACGTATAAATAAATATATTAAACATTGTAATAAGCAGATTTTTTATGTCTCAAAGTCATTAGAGGCTGAATATCCATATATTTTGCATTTCACTATATTTTTATCTTAAAGTACACAGAATAACTCTCTTGTGGCTCCCTTAAGTAATTTCATATGACCTAGAGTTTTGGTTCTAAAATACTCATCATGGAAGCATCATCAAATTAAATGACCAAAGACACAGGTCTGTAAATATATGGCAAGTTTCCCCACCAAGCAGGAAAGATCCATACTAAGATTGTTCCCTTTAATATGAACATTAAAAAAAAAAAAAAAACAAGAGAACTTCTTTTGCAGTGGCTTGGTCACTTCTTGCTTGGATGTATCTTCTCTCCTCCAAAAACATATATATAATGTTTCTCCCTATACGTATAGAGAGAAACATGAGAAGAATTTGGACAGGAGAAGCAAAAGCAAAGAGCTAGGAAATAAAGCCCACTTTATATATATATATATATATATATATATATATATATATATATATATATATAGAGAGAGAGAGAGAGAGAGAGAGAGAGAGAGAGAGACAGAGAGAGAGAGAGACAGAGAGAGAGATAGAGAGAGAGACAGAGAGAGAGAGACAGAGAGAGAAACCCAAAGATATAGCTAGGCTAGAAAACAAGATAAACATGTCTGTGAAACAGAAAATCAATTTCCAAGTGGTAACAGAGAATGAGTCTCTTCCTGGTATTCCTCTGCAATATACAGTATTGTTTTATATTTTTAAATCTTTATATAAATAGTATTATGCTATATACATTCTTTTACACATACCTGTTTTAATTTTTAAAAAGACTTTATTTTTCAGAACAGAAAAACTTACACTTTTACAGAAAAACTGAGAAGCTAGTACAAAGAGTTCCCACATACCACACACCCAGTTTCCACTATTAACATCTTACTCTAATTACTACAGAGGATTTCCACCCAAGATGGAGGTGTAGGTATATACACTTTGCCTCCTTACATGACCAAAAGGACAACAAATTTAAACACAAAAAATAACCAGAACTGCCAGGAAATCGAACTCTATGAAGTCCAAAAACCAAGGAGTTAAAAAAGAAACATTCATTCAGACTGGTAGGAGGGATGAAGACAGGTAGCCAGGGTGGAGCGAACGCATGGCAAGGTGGCAGCTGGAGGACCTAGAAGGGAGAAGTGGCAGCTGTTAGACTAAATGATCCTACATTTGCATGTGGATAAACCAGAAGGAACAACTGAGGAGCGAGACAGACTGCGTAACCCAGGGTTCCAGTGTGGGAAAAGAAAGCCTTAATCACTGGCTCTAAAAACCTGTGGGTGTTGTCTGGCAGCAAAAACTCACAGCCTAACAGAAGACGTTGTTGGAGAGACCCACAGGGTTTTAGAACATACTCAAGACCACCAACCCACGAATCAGCACCAGAAAGGACCAACTTGCTTATGGGTAGCAGAGGAAGTAACTGAAAGCCAGCAGAGAGCTGAGCAAGCAGCATTGTTCCCTCTCTGACCCCTCCTCCAAATACAGTACCACAACACAGTGACGTGGGTTGCCTTACTCTGGTAAATACCCAAGGCTCCGCCCCTTACAATGTAACAGGTTCACTGAAACAAAACAAAACAAAAAATGACTCAAATGAAAGAACAGATCAAAGCTCCAAAATAGAACTAAGTGATGAAGAGATAGCCAACCTATCAGATGCACTGTTCAAAGCACTGGTAATCAAGATACTTCCAGAAATGGTTGAGTATGGATGCAAAATAGAGGATAAAGTGATAGCTATGCAAAGTGAAATAAAGAAAAATAGACAGGGAACCAACAGTGAAGGGAAGGAAATCAGAACTGAAATTGACAATTTAGAGAAGGAAGAAATAAACACCCCTTTGGAACAGAATGAAGAAACAAGAATTCAAAAAAATGAAGAGAGGCTTAGGAACCTCAACTTTAAATGTTCCAACATCCAAATCACAGGGGTGCCAGAAGGAGAAGAGTAAGAGTAAGAAATTGAAAACTTATTTGAAAAAACAATGGAGAACTCCCCCAATCTGACAAAGGAAACAGACTTCCAGGAAGCCCAGGAAGCTTAGAGAGTCCTAGAAGTTGTACCTAAGGAAGCACACACCAAGGCACATTACCCAAGATGAAAGGAGAGAATCTTAAAAGCAGCAAGAGAAAAGGAGACAATTACCTACAAAGGAGTTCCTATAAGACCATCAGCTGATTCTCAAAAGGAACCTTGCAGGCAAGAAGGGGCTAGAAAGAAGTATTCCAAGTCATGAAAGGCAAGGACCTACATCCAAGATTACTCTATCCAGCAAAGCTATTATTTAGAATGGAAGGGCAGATAGAGTGCTTCCCAGATAAGGTCAAGTTAAAGGAATTCATCATTACCAAACCCTCATTATATGAAATGTTAAAGGTACTATCTAAGAAAAAGATAAAAACTATGAACAGTAAAATGACAACAAACTCACAACTATCAACAACTGAACCTCAGAAAAACAAAAACAAAAGTGAACTAAGCAAACAACTAGAACAGGAACAGAAGCACAGAAATGGAGATCATATGGAGGGTTATCAGTGGGGAAGGGGAAGAGGGAGAATGGGGGAAAAGGTACAGGGAATAAGAAGCATATATAAATGGTAGGTACAAAACAGATAGGGGGAAGTTAAGAATAGTATATGAAAGGTAGAAGCCAAAGAACATATATGTATGACCCATGGATATGAACTAAGGTTGGAGAATGCTGGTGGGAGGGGTGGTGGAGGGTGGAGGGAAATAAAAATTAGAAAAAAGCGGGACAACTCTAATAGCATAATCAATAAAATATACTTTAAAGTAATTACTATGGTGCATTATCAAAATAAATGAATTAATATTTATATATTATTATTAACTAAATTCCATAGTTTATTCATATTTTCTTATTTTTTCCCCTAATATCCTTTTTCTGTTCCAGGGTTCTATCCAGGATACCACAGTACACTTGGTTTTTATGTGTCTTTAGGTTCCTGTTGGCTCTGGCAGTTAATCAGACTTTGCTTTTGATGATTTTGACAGTTTTGAGGAAAGCTGATCAGGTATTTGGTAGGATGACACATTACTAGATTTTTTCTGGTGTTTTTCTCATGGTTAGATTTGGGTTATGAATTACTAGGAAAAAGACCACAGAGGAAAAGTGCAGCTTGATCATATTATACCAACCATACATACTATCAATATGATTTATGACTGTTGATGTTGGCACTGATAACCTGGCTGAGACAGTTTTAGGTTTCTACTCTGTAATGTTACTTTGTTTTCTACCTTTCCACACTGTACTCTTTAAATAAGTCACCATAAGTAGCTCAAGAACCTTGAGGTGGAGCATCTACATAAATTATTTAAAATTCTCCTTCATTGGGTATTTGTCTCCTCTCCCTCATTTATCAACTATTCAATTTTTTTGTTTATTATCAGTATGGACTCATAGATATTTATAGATATGGACTCATAGTATTTATTCTATACTTTGGGGTATAGTCCAACACTAATTTACTTACTTTGATGTACAAATTGTTCCAACTTTGGTCATTAGAAACTTTCAGTTGGCTCATGTGCTCCTTTGACATACCTCCAATATTTTTACATTGCTGTTTGTAGCACTTCCTTATTTTTTGGCATTACAAAATGCCCAAGGCATTATCATCTTGTATAATTCCTGCCCCCAGTGCTAGAATCAACCACTTCTCTAAAGAACCCTGGTTATTTTTACTAGAGAATAATATTAGAAACTATGATCTGGGTGCTAAACATGCTTGTTGCTCCAGGAATGTCACTTTGTTTAGACCCTCTCAGCTGAGAGAAAAAAAATTTTAATTCTAACCTGTGTATATATACATATCTATAAGTATTTCCATATGTAGTCATCCATATATTAAACTAAACATGAGTTCATAATGCCTCTAACTGTAAACCATTACCACATGGATAATTCTAGTTTTCTCCCTTTGCTTATCTGTAAAGTCCAAGGGTGAAAATCCTGGCTCCCACCATCTGCTATCCATTTACTTTAATTGCTCCATTTCATTTTACATGCATAATGTCAGAATTGTTAACCTGTACCCCCATGTTACACAATCATATCAACTAGGGTACAGTGATTATGTGCAGTTCTGTATACCTCTCTGTCGCTTCCACATTCCACACATTTCCATAAATATTTAGGTCAGCACCTTTTTCCTCATACCTTCACTGAGGGTGCTTCATACATTTGTAACACAGATTCTCTTGTCTGCCTGCCTGCATTCCTTCCTGGGGTTCTCCAACCTCCTAAATAATTTTTTAATATTTGTATACATCAAGGGTCACTCTTCATGTTGTACAGTTATGGGTTTTGACAGATTCATGTCTTGCATTCACTGTTACATTATCATAGAAAACAATTTTACTGCCTTAAAAATCCTCTGTGCTTCATCTATTCCCCTCTCCACCATTTACCCATACTCTTGGCAACTACTGATTATTTACTGTCGCTGTAGTTTTGTGTTTCTCAAAATGTCATAATTGAAATCATACAATACATAGTCTTCTCATACTAGCTTCTTTCACTTATTAAAATGCATTTATAACTCCTCTGTCTTTTTGTAGCTTTACAGCTGATTTCTTTTTATTGCTGAATTATATTCCATTGCACAGGGTCCAATAGAAGTAAGGCTTGAGTGTGGTTGGTAGAGTACAAAAATGTCTTGTACGAGATGGACAGCAATTTGAATATTTCACCTAAAATACTATATAGTGTGCTTGAGTGTGACATTGTTGTTACAGCATTACATGCTTATGCTTTTGTAATAAAAAAGGGATATTATTTGTGCCAGACCCTGTATAGCTGTAGCATAGATGAATGTTTCATTCATCTATAGAACATCTTGATTGCAGTTTTTTGGCAATTATGAATAAAACTGCTGGGTTTTCATTCACATGTTGGGTTTTGTATAAATATAGGTTTTCAAATCAATTGTGGTAAATACTAGAAGCACAATTATGGGATCATATGGTAAAACAACATTAAGCTTTGTAAGAGACTGTCAAACTAAGTTCCAAAGAGATTGTATCATCTTGTATTCTCACCAGTAATGAGTATGAGTTTTTGTTGGTCAGGATCCTCAATAGCATTTGATACTGTCAATTTTGCTGTGATCTTTTAGGTATTCTAATAGGTGTATAATGTCATCTTATTGTTTTATTCTGCAGTTCCCTTATGACAAATAACTGTGAGCTCCTTTTTATATGCTTATTTGACATGCACATAACTTCTTTGGGAAGGTGTCTGTTCTTTTGTCCATTTTTAATTGGGTAGTTCATTTTACTACCCAATGGGTAGTAATGGGTAGTATAATGGGTACTGGTGAGTTTTAGAAGTTCTTTGTGTATTTTGGATACAAGTCCTTTATTAGACATGTGTTTTAAAAATATTCTCTTCCAGTCTGTGCCTTGTTTTTTGATTATTTTAAAAGTATCATTCACACAGAAATTATTTTAATAAAGTCAGATTTATTATTTTTGTCTCATAAATTATGCTCTTGGTATTGTATCTGTCATTGTGTCACCAAACACAAGATCACTTAGATTTTCTTCTACAAGTTTTATGGTATTGTGTTTTGCATTTGAATCTACAATCTATTTTGAGTTAATTTTTTGAAGAATGTAAAATCTGTGTCTAGATTCATTTTTTTTCTCATTTGACATCCAGTTATTCAGTACAATTTGATGAAAAGACTATGCTTTCTCCATTTAATTGTCTTTGCTCCCTTGTCAAAGATTGGTCCAGTATATCTGTGTGAGTCTATTTCTGGATTCTTTATTCTGCTCAATTGGTCATGTGGCTTTGAAGTTGAGTAGTGTCAGTCCTTCAACTGTGTAGTTGTTCTTCAGTACTATGTTAAATATTCTGAATCTTTTATCTTCCTAGAAACTTAGAATCAGTTTGTATATATCCATAAAATAGGTTGCTGGGATTTTGGTGGGACTGTGTAGAATCTACATATTAATATGGGAAAAATTGACACCTTAATATTAAGTCATCCAATCCATAAACACTGGACATCTCTGCATTTATTTATATCTTCTTTAATTTTTCATCAGGGTTTTGTAGTTTCCTGCATGTAGGTGCTGTACAAATTCAGTTACATTTATATCTAATTATTTCATTATTTTGTGGTGCTATTGTAAAAGGTGAAAGATTTATATGATCTGAAGAGAAACCAGAGTATGTGGTGCTATTGTAAATAGTGGTTTTATTTCAGTTTCAATTCTTAATTTCTTGGTATACAAGAAAACAACTGACTTTCTCCAACCTTGCTACACTCACTTATTAGTTCCAAAAGTTGTTTTAGGGTCACTGTTTGGGATTTTCCATATAGAACTACATGTCATCCATGAACAGAGATGGTTTATATTTTCCTTTCCAATATGTGTGCTTTTCATTTCCTTTTCTTATTTTATTTCACTATTTAGCATTTCCAGTACAATATTTTAAGAAGTAGGGAGAGGAGATACCCTTGCCTTGTTTCTGATCAAAGAGGAAAGCATCCAGTTTTTTTACCATTAAGTATGTTAGCTATAGGGTTTGTAGTTCTTTATCAAGTTGAGGATGTTCACCTCTTTTCTTAGTTTGATGAGAGTTTGTGTCATTAATGATGTTGAATTTTGTCAAGTACTTTTTCTGTATCAATTGAAATAATAATATGCTTTTTTTCTTTAGTCTGTTGATGTGGTGAATTACATTAACTGAGTTTGAAATGTTGAACCAGTCATGGATACCTGTAATAAATCCCACATGCTCATAATATAGAATTCTTTTGATACATTGTTGGATTTCATTTTCCAATACTTTGATTTTAAATAAAAATATTCCAATCAACTATTTTGATCTTCCTAATATTTAGGATTTTTGCATTTATGATCATAAGAGAGATTGGTCATTAGTTTTTCTTTATTGTAATATCTTTACCTGGTTTTGGTATTAAACTAAAGCTGGTTCTCATAAAATGAGTCAGAAATATTCCCTTTGCTTCTAAATATTATAGAGAATGAGTATCATTTTATATGATTTCACTTTTACCCTTCTCTTAGTATATCAATTACACTTCTGTTTATATATCTTTTAGTGGCTGGCCTAGAGTTTGCAATATATTCAATACATTTACAACTAATCTAAGTTGACTCTCAAATACCACTATACTTCTTCACAGGGAGTGCAGATAACATTATAATGGTTACATAAATTAAACACTAATTCCTCCCTCCTATACCTTATAACATTCCTGTCATTCATTTCACTTATCCTTATATTAAAATTACCTAACACATTGCTATTATTACTTTGAATAATTATCTTTCAGATCACTTAAAATAAAAAAATAAAGATTTTATCTTCAGGTATTCCTCTCTGTGCTCTTTTTGTTTTCTTTACAGAGATCTATTTTTTTAACCTGTATCATTTTTCTTCTCTCTTAAGAACTTAAAAAACAAAAACAATAACAAAATATTTCTGGTAAGGCAGGTTTACTGGCAACAAATTCCTTCAGTTTTTCTTTGTCTGATAAAATCTTTCTTTTTCATTCACTTTTGAAGGATACTTTCGCTGAATACAGAATGCTACATAAGGGGGGGTCAATACTTTAAATATTTCATGCCATTGTCTTCTTGCTTGCATGGTTTCTGATGAGAAATCCAATACACTTCTTATCTTTGTTTCTCTATAGGCAAAATGTTTTTTTTTTTTTCTTCCCGGCTATTTTCAACATTTTCTCTGTCTTCCATTTTCTGTGTTTGAACATGATAAGCTTAGGTATATATTTTTTGGTAGTTATCCTGCTTGGTGTTCTGCTCAGATCCCTTATCAATGGTCTAGTATCTGTCAATAATTTTGGAAAATTATTGGCCATCATTACTTCAGACATTTCTTCTGCTCCTTTCTCTCTTATCCTTCTGGTATTTCAATAATAGGTATGTTATACCTTTTGACATTGTCACATGGTTCTTGGATATTCTGTTATTTTTTTTAAACTACAAGTATTTATTATGGATCAAAGAATACAGTTTTAATGGAACAATAAAGCACAACCATGTATGAAAACAATTTGCTATGCAGCCAAAAGGAGGAAAAAGCCATAATTTTAGGATCTTTAAATATGCAAGTCAAGGAGCCTTTGAAGTACCCCTCTAACAGATCAGTGTCAGACAAATCTTCCCTTTTATATGATTCCTATACTACCTCACTTGATTACAAAGTCAGACTGATACTTCACCAAGAATTTCTCAGTTCATTTACATTTGAGTCTTCCAGCCTGGACACTCCTCTGTTCTCCACTGTTCCTAATCCCCTGCAGTGATGTTTCTCTCTCTCTTTTAGCAATCCCTTTCCTAAAGTATTGTGTATATATCTTGGATAGCCTTCCAAAGGCAAGGAAACATGCAAGCAATGAGTCAGACAAAATCAGCCACGGGCAGTTACAAGGATGAACAGACTCATAAAGACAGATGTTAGGATGACAACAGCCTGATCAATGAGGTCCATACTAAATTGACTTAGGCAGAAAATTTGCTCTGGCTCATGCAAAGGTCTATAATGCCACCTCAGGTTGCACCACCAGTGCCAGACCCCTTGTTTCTAAGGGATTAGTAGTGGTCAAAGAGAGAAGCTAGGAAATCAGTGTAACCAGGCGACTAATGATAGAATACATTCAAAGCTCTGGACCTGTCTTAGGAGCTGACTATGGATTCCAGGATTAACATCTGCCAAGTGTAAAATTCATAAAATATTGGTGTAAAACTTATAGATACTGAGGACCATCTTTAAATCTTTTGGACTGGGATAAGTAGGCACTTCTGTAACACTAATCTTTCTATCTGGAAATGTGAACTGCAAAACATTCTAGGGCACATAACACTGAGGCATAAACCATGCTGCAAATGTGGGAATACATGAGGCTTTTAGGGTGTCCAGCCTCCTTGCTCAAAAAACTATGAGGAAGTCCCTAAGCATATTGTTAGAGCAGCCATTCTAGTGGTAACAGTCTCCCAAAACTAAGCAAGTCTGCAGGCATATGTCTCTTTTCTGAAAAGTTAACACTATACTAGCAAGAGCAGCCATGTAGGTATGTATGATGAAAATCAGAGGCCAGAGGTAGAGCTACCTGGGCAAGTCAGCTGAAAGGCTGTACCCTATACCTCTCACTAAGGCCACTACCTTTCAAGAAGATCTCCAACCCACAGCCCTTTGATGACAAAGCAGAGTGCAAGGGACCAAGAGATAATCACAGTTTTCTGACAAGTGTTGGTTATTGTAAAGCTCCTGGAGAGGCAACATCCCAGAGATCTATTTAAGAGTAAAGGTAGTTAAAAACTGTCAGACCATCAAACTATCCTGCCAAGTCAGAAATACACTGAACAGGCATAACTTGGGGTGCCAAATAGAACAGAGGAGACTGAAGTTTAATAAAAAGCAGGGAGACTGAAAGGCTAAGTGAATGATGTACTGGGTAAAAGAGTAGTAGAAAGCAAATGACATATAAAAAGGATAGAGGAGCATGCTGAAGCCTTGTTGGAGGGAAGGCAGCGTGGCTGTAGTTTACAACCAATGAAAGAGCTATGGTAGCTGGTTCTTGACCTCAGTTTCTCACTTTCTCAGACGAGAGGCACATGTAGCATTCAGCAGCAGAACAGGGGTGGAGCTGGGGTTGGGAAAGTATTTAGAAATGGAGATAACCAGCAAACAATACAGAACAGAAACAGACTGGGTGGACCATTCTGTAATGCCCTGTTTATACACCGAAGGCAAGTTTATGTTGTCAGAATGTATTGGGGGCTGTTGTGCAATAGCAGTAGCACTTTGGGAGAAGATGAATGATGGGGTGGAGTTGGCGTGGTGGACAGGAGGACTCCTAAGCTCCAGTTCTTAAATACTAGACAACAAGGAACAATTTGGTCTCAGTCCTTTAGTGAAGAAATTGGATGCTCATTTGCTGTTCTACATCCACCTTCTCCAAAAGCTTGACAACTTCTGTGAAAGATATGGTGCTGTCCCCATCTTAATCAGCTTCCTGGATGGTCCTGTCTGCGATGCTGCACAGCTGTTCATCTGAGATGTTCACTCCAACCATCATGTGTAGTACCTGTAACAGCTCATCAAGGGAGATCTTGTCATCTTTATCTAAATCATCTAGTCAAAAAGCAAAGTGCAGTTTGTTGCTTCGGCTGTTGAGTGGTTCTGGTCTATTCACATCTTTACTCTTTTCATTATCTTCAATGGGTTGGAAATGAACCAAAGTTCTTATGAATCCATGGAAGTTTACCTGGTCTTCTCCATCTGGAAAAAAAAATTGATGATCCGGTCTCTCAGTGGGTTCATGGCAAGTTCTGGAATCCACTGGAAGTCTTCCTGGCTAAGAGTGCCATGTTCTCCTTTGTCCAGGCTGGTGAACCGGCTATAGAGAAGGATGATCTGACTGTGGGAAAAGCCAGTTTCCTTCTTGATCTCTTCAAGCTCTTTGTCCCACAGTGACATGGAGGCCTGAGACCCCACCACTGAGTCAGGATCTCCTCTGGGAGCAGGTGTGCCAGAAAAGAATGCAGTAGTCAGAGGGAAGGAGGGGAAAGAAGGAGGGCCAGGGATCAAGTAGGCAGAGGGCAGGGTATCCATGGTGAACTCTGTTCTGCTCATTTTTATGTCTTTTTTGTCTTTACATTTCAGTTTGGGAAGTTTGTATGGACACAACTTCAAGCTTACTGATTCTTTCCTTGGCTGTACCAATCTAATGATAAGCCTATCAAAACCATCATTTCTATTATAGCATTTTTTTATTTCCAGTATCTTGATTCTTTCTTAGAGTTTCTATTTCTCTGCTTACATTACCTATATGTTTTTGCATGTTGTGTAATATTTCTAATAGACTCTTTAGCATTTAATCACAGTTATTTTAAATTTCACATATGTGATCATTCCAAAACCTGAGCTATATGTGACTTTGGTTCTTATGCTTGTTTTGTTTCTTGAGACTGTTATTTTCTTTTAGCCTGCCTCATAATTTCTATGTTGAAACCCAGACTTGATGTATGCTACAAGAGGAACTGAGGTAAAAAGGCCATTAGTGTAATGTTTTATGTTAATCTGGTGAGGAGTTGGACTGTGTTTATTAATATCTACTCTAGCTATAGGTGTCACAGGGTTTCAATTTTCTCTAATGTCCTTGTTTTTTGTCTCCCATGTTTTCTTTGGATTTCCCTAAAAATTTCTTAAATAGAGCCTGAGCCCTGCGGGCCTTTCAGCTGTAACCTACGGTTATTACATTGAAGCCCTGTTCATGTGGTGGTAAGGTATAGGGTAAGGGGAAATATTCTGTAATCCTATAATCAAGCCTCTGTCTTTCAGTATGCCTGTGTCCCCCACCTGTACTCTTCAGAAGTGTGTCAGAGTTTTTTTTTTCTTTCTCTGTTAGATGACACAGGCTAGAGGGGCCTGAAGTTAAATGATTTCCCTTCTCCCACACTGGAGAATACTTTGGTAAAGTAGTTCTACTTGTTGGGTAGTTCTTTGTTAGACAGAAGCTCTGAGTGTATTTCAAAATTACTACTGTCCTGTTCCCCATGCCAGGAACAGATATTTGTCTTGGCTCTTCAACTTGAGAACCTAGTGGGGTTCCTGGAGGTATTTATTGACTAATATCAGAGGCACCATGGCTACCATATGTGGTGGTTCTATGAATACTACTTGATTTACTACTAGTCAGGAATGGAGTTTTTCTCAACTCTTCAACTTAAGAACCTGTTATGTTCAAACACTAATCTATACTTTGCCTCAACCAATTTGTCAAAGTTACCACTTTAAGTATTCTTACCAGTTTATGGCTCCTGATAAGTAGATCTGGCCTGTGATTCTCAGTAACTTCCTGTCTCTCCAGATTTAGGGGTTGCAGTTTGTTCTGTGACTTTAAGCCTCTAATGGGTCCAAGAAAAAAACTCATTGATTTTTAGTTTGTTTGGCTGTATTTCTTGTTGTAAGACAGGAGTGATAACTTCAAAGCACCTTATATGCTGGAGTTGAAACCAGAAGTCTGCAACTAGCCATTTTCATTCAACATTATGTTTGTGAGCTGCAACCACACTGATACCTGTAGTTATACTTTATCCATTTTCTCTACTGTATAATATTCTATTTTATGAGTATACCATGCTTTATCCATTCTCCTGCTGATGAACATGTATGTTGTTTACAAATGTTACAATGAGCATTCCTTATAACACCTCCTAATGTACATGTGTAAGAATTCCTCTAGGATACCTAGGAATGGGACTGCTGATCCATACTGTATGAGCATCTTCTATTTTACTAGATATTGCCACAATGTTCCTGAAAGTGGCTGTACTCATTTATACCCAGCCAGAAATATATTAGAGTTCTTAGTGTTCCATATATTCACTAATACTTGGCATTGCCATGCTTTTATGCTAATATCCTGGGTGGTAAATAGTATTTCATTATAGTTTTATTTTGTATATCTTTAATTGCTAATGAGACTTAATAAGTTAATTAGATAATCATGTTTTCTCATCTGTAAATTGCCTATTAACATCTTCTGACCATTTTATTGGGTTGTTTGTATTTTTCTTACTAATTTGTTGGAAGAGATTTCCTTAAAATGACTCAAAAAACACAAACCATAAAGTAAAATAATGATGATGAACTTACATTAAAATGAAAGGCTTCTACGTAATGTAAGACATCAGAAGTGATATTAAAATGATAAGCCACTCACTGGGAAAATATATTTGCTAAATAAGCAGAAAGGGTTTGTATTGAGAATTTAAAAATAATCTCTGTAAGTAATATGAAAACTAAACAACCAAATAGTAGGCAAAAGGGAACAGGCAACTTACAGAAGGTTCCTGAAAGGCTAATAAATTTATAAATACATGCATAATTTCACTGGAAACCAGAAACATGCAAATTAAAACAACGAGATAACTTTCTAATATGTTAGACTGGAAAAAATAAAAAGTCTAATATTACAAAGTATTGGCAAGGATGTGAAAGAGATCTCTGAAACCCTGCTCATGGAATTGATATACATATCCTATATACACAGTAATTCCACTCCTAGGTATGTAGTCTACAACAGTGATTCTTAAAATGTCTCTCAGACCAGGAGCAACAGCATCTCTTGGGAACTTGTAAATGCAAATTCTCAGGCCCTACTCCAGAACTAATGAATAAAAAATTCTGGGGGCGTAGCTAAGCAATCTGTTTTAACAGCCCTGTCAGGTGATTCTGGTGCACACTAACATTTGATAATCACTGCAATAAAGCAATATTTTTCCAGCTTTTTTGACTAATGTCTACAGGAAAAAATGCATTCTAGCCCACAAACATCTATTCTCCCCTTCTCTCATGCGTGTGTGCACACACATGCAAAACAAAACCTTCAAGAAACAGTACTTAATATTTATACTTTATTGATATTGATATTTTATATTCTATTCTACTTCATTTCTTTAAAAAATTGCTGATTGTGACTTAATAATTGTATAATAATGTTTCTTGCAGAATTCTCTGCAATAAAAAATGAAAAGAGCAAGTGTCTTCAGGAGATTGGATAAATGAATTATACTATATTTCTACAATGGAATACATAGTTCCTTATATTAGAAATAAATTTCAAAACCACCCATATTGAGTTTAAAAATCAAGTTATAGAAAGGTACGTAGGCCCTGCCTGGTGTGGCTCTGAGGATTGAGCACCGGCCTATGAACCAAGGGGTCACCAGTTCAATTCCCAGTCAGGGCACATACCTGGGTTGTAGGCCAGGTTCCCAATTAGGGGTGCATAAGAGGCAACCACACATTGATATTTCTCTCCCTCTCTTTCTCTAAAAATAAATAAACAAATAAAATATTTTAAAAAGAAGGGTACATAGGTTATGATTTCCTCTACATAGTTTTAAAGTATATAAAATTATATGTTGTTTATGAAAATATAGCTATGTAGTAAAAATATAAAACAAAGGTTATTTACAAGTTTACTTAGATATTTGCAAATTTCTCAAGACTGAGAAGCCCTGTGCTTTCACTTTGCTCTTAACTACCAGCATCTTAAGTCATATGTCATATGAAAGCCAGGTGGAGCATGTGGAGTAGCCAAAGAACTTACATGCATGAATGAACAATGGTGTGGGGATTTCCTGAGGGACTGGGGGGTGCTGGGTGGAAGGGGGCAAAGGGAGAAAATTGGGACAATTGTAAAAGCATAATCCATATAATATAATGAAATAACTCATGTGGTATCAGTAAATCCTACTCACAACCAGAAGATCAATTATTGACTAATTCCAGAGGCACCATGGCTATGAGATATGGTGGTTTTATCAATACCACCCGATTCATTGCTAGCCTAGGAAATTGGAGGTTACTTTTCCTTCAATTCAGGTCTTCTAGTAGGTATGAACTAGAGTCTCTTCATGATCTCTTTAAAACTTTAAGGGTAGTTTAGGACCTTAGAAAACCACAAAGAAGATCATAGGAAATATACTACTTATGTAATATGCAGAGAAAGAATAGTCAAGGTCAAGGAAAAACACAATTACTATGCCTATGTCATAATTCTTTGGTATAATCAAAGTGAATGTAAAAGTATTACTTTATATAGAGGTAAATTAAAATTAAAACAACCCATGTTTTTTTTTTCTTGCTTTAGCCTATACCTTGTTTGGCTCCCCTGGATTATATGAAGAAAACATAGGAATTTTTCGGATCTCTTCCTCTGACAAACGATTTCTCTGGATCTCATCTTCTGGGACAAATTCTATTGGCTGCGTCAGCTTCTTAGGCCCAGTCCAACACTGCTCAGGTGAATTATCAATAACTTTTGCCACTTTTTTACCCTGTGCTGCCTGTTCTCCCTTGTCCTGGAGTAATGGCGGGTTCTCAGCTGTGCCACTATCTCCCACTGATGTAGCTGAGACCAGTGAGTGGGAAGCAAAGGGTTCACCTCTCATAAGATGGAACTCTTCAAGACGTTTTTTCATTATCATCTCTTGGTAAAAACTTTCCAGGTTGTTGATGGGATCACCTTTGTTCTTCTTTTGGGGTTCATCTGGATCAAGACAAAGAGATATGGAAGTTCTACAAAGCCTACCAATAAAATTTTTAACAGATTATTAAAAATTAAATTTTGGATCTCAGGTACAGAAACTCTGCTGGGGCAGGTATTTACAACCAATGACAGTAATACATAGATACTTTATTGCAGTGCATCGCAAGCAAGGCTGGAACTACACTGAAGCAAGTGAGGCACCTGGGGTGCAAAATTTAAGGAGGTGCTTACTCTCAAGGTCATGCAAGTATATATATCTTACTGATAAGGACACTTGAAAAATGTAATTAGTATGGCATTATCACACTTCTCAAAGTTAATAGTTCCTTAATATCATCTAATACCAAGTTCATATTTAAAATGGCCCTGATTATCTCAAAGATATCTTTTTACACTTTGTTGTTTTAACTAGCCTTTGGCTGTTATATATCTTAAGCCTTATTATTTTAAAATAGTACGCCTTCTTTCCCAACCCTCCAACCCACTTTCTCCCCCATCCATTGATTTATGAGAGGAACCCAACAAATGAATGTGACTGATTGTTCTTCATGGTATTATTTAACTTTTTCCTCAATCCCTTCCATTCCTTCCAAACTGGCAGTTAAATCTAGAGCTATTCTGTCTATTAATAGAGTACCCACTGGCCACACAAATCTATTTAAATTAATCTTTTAAATGTCAGTTTTTCAAACTAGTCACATTTCAAATGTTCACAGCCACCTGTGGCTAGTGGATGCCATATTGGGCAAAAAAAGATAAAGAGCATTTATATCATTATACGAGTTGCATTGGATAGTGCTAATCTAGAGGATTGATAAGATTCAGGTTCCCTATTTTTAGACAAGAACCCTCCTCCATAGAGAGATGTGTACTTTCTGTTCTATCATAAGGCATATAATGTTTGACAGTCCCATTTTTAGTGATGCTGAAATTGATCAGTGAATTCAGATGGTATTAGTTGGATCCCTCCATTACGAAGTTCTCCCATTCACCTTTCACCTAATGGGTTTTACATCCATTATGACTGTTGCCTGGATCTAGTAATTTATTAAGAGCTGTGAAATGGAGCTCTCCTGATTCTACTATTTGTTTATATTTATTATTTAGAATTCTATAATAAACTTACCATCAACTGTTTCCCTATATGCAGTTCATGCAGGAAAGGCAGGATAAATGCTCGATTTTTCCCATTATTTACCAACTATGACAGTAATGAGTTGATACCTTAGAATTATCCAGTGTTCACCAATCATTATTTTTATTTTTATTGTATTTTTTAAAGATTTTATTTATTTTTAGAGAGAAGGGAAGGGAAGGAGGAAGAGAAGGAGAGAAACATCAATGTATGGTTGCCCCCTGTGCATCCCCTGCTGGGACCTGGCCTGCAACCCAGGCATGGGCCCTGACTGGGAATCGAACTGGTGACCCTTTGGTTCACAGGCCCGTACTCAATTCACTGAGCCACACCAGCTAGGGTAACCAATGATTATTTTTAGTATAATTGTGAGATCATGTAGTTTCACATATTTGGTGTGCTTTCTAGTGAGGAAATTATCCCACTTAGGACTATAAGAGTCCCTTCAAATTGATTCTTGTATTACTTTTCAGTTTTCTGGCACAGCAAGTTGTCTCAAGCTCATCTTGCACATTTTCTGACTCATAACTGGAATATTTCTCCAAGGACTCCTGGCTCCTTTTAATGGGAAATAGTATTTAGAAAGCCAAATGTGTTGCTATGTGTGTTCATTGCTATTGATTGAGATTTTATTGCTCCTAAGCATTTTCAGTGGACAAAACCAGGACATTTTTTTAAAGAGAAAATAAATCAGACTGGTATTTCCACTTCAAATGTAAGACTATAAGGTTTTTACTCAAACTCCTTGACTTTAGACTTGTATATCTGTTTTCACATATGCTTAAAATATTGGCTCTTAGTATTAAAATTATTTATTAGTTTATTCTACAATACATTCATAGAATTTTTATATGTCAATAGCAATACTAATATGACTGTCAACAATGAAACTACTGAATGGTTTTATATTTCTTTGCAGTTACCTTTGTCCTTAAAATATATCCCATTAGGAATGTACAAATATTGTTTCAAAGTCATTTTAAATAATTGTTTCCACTGTATTGTTATGTTACTAACTTTATACTTTTTAGGTTCATCTGCTTCAGGTTGTTTATGAATTTTAGGGATTGATGTTTTTTCCCTTTTTCATTTTTAAATTATGCAAAACATTTACATGGGTCTAAATTGAAAACTGTGTTATACATTATACAGTACTTTTACAGCTGTTTCATTTCCATCTCTGTCCTCTTCCTTGCACTCCTTTCCTTCCCCATAAATAATAATTTTTATTAGGTTTTGGCTTTATGGTTACATTGATTCCTTTTTGAAAATATAAGCAAATAGGCATATGTACACATATACATACATGTGTGTGTCATTATTTACATCCCTCTCCTATTGTTTACAACTTACTTTTCTGCCCCTAACAATATACACTTGAGATAACTTCGTATTAGTAAGTACAGCTCTTTCCCTTTCTTCTGATAGCTGTGTAATACTCCACTGTGTGGACGTTCCATAGTTTATTCAACTATTCCCTATTAAGGCATGCTGGTATTGTATCCAGTCATTTCTGCTGTTATAAATAATACCCTGAAAAACAACCTTGTGCATATAGGATTTTGTATTTTTCTAGTACATCTCTGAAATAGATTCCAAGAGATGGGTTTGCTGAGACATAGGGTCAAATGTGTGTGTCATTTTTCTCTATATTGATAATTCCACATTTTAGAAGTTGTACTATTATGTATTTCTATCAGCACGGTATAAGAATATATATGGAAGGATTTCTGAAGTCTCCAAAGGACTAACCATTAAAGAAAAATATTGACAAATTCAATTACATTAAAATTAAAAACTTCTGTTCATCAAAAATATCATAAAGAAATAGAAAAGTTTTGGGACAAGAAAAGATATTTGCTGCACAAATAATTGATAAAGAATACAGACATTATGAAACTGGGTAAAAGATCAAAAAGATACCTCAAAAAAGATACAATACACATAGCTAATAAATACATAGAAAATTACTCAATGACATTAGAATCCAGAGGAATGTTAAGAAGAAAATACTACTAGAAAACTGTCATATTGGCAAAAACGTAAAAAGAAATACAAATATTACATATCAGTGAGATTGTAAAGCAAATGAAACCTTCATATATTGCTGGTAGGAAAGTGCAACTGCAGCGTAAACCACTGTGACATCATTTACTAATGTTGAATTTATTCTCATAAATATGGCCCATCCATTCCACTCCTATGTATAAACCATAGAAAAATTAGGTTTATGTCCAACAGGATACAATAAGAATGGTTTGAACAGTGGTATCTATAATAGCCTGAAACTAGAAAAAATACAAGTGTCCTCAGAAGAATCAATTACAAAATTATAGTAAGTTTATATAATGAAATACAACATTCCAGTGAAAGTGAATAAATTTCAGTTATATATGACCAAGTGGATGAATATCCTAATGTATATACTAAAAAAATATTTATTCAGTGACTATTATGATCATGGTATTACTCTAGGTTCTTGAGATACATCAATAAGTAAAACAAATATTTCTAGCTTCATAGAGTTAAGTATATTATTATATTAGAAGGTTCTGTTAGGTTATGAGTGCTTTGAAAAAGAAAACATATAGCAGTGTAAGAGATGATTGGTAGTGCTAAGACTTGGTAATATTGGTGGTTGCACTTTTAATACTGGTCTGGGTGGATCTCATTGAGAGGGTGATATTTAAGGGAAGACTTATAGAAGGTGAGGGATTCTTCCATACTGTTTTAGACTGAGAATTCCAAGGTGGTAGTATGTTTCAAATTTGTAAACAGTCTGAAATCATACAATGTATTTCTCTGACCACAACAGAATCATATTAGAGATCCACTACTGGAAGAAATCCAGGAAAACACAAATATTTGAAAATTAGACAACACACATCACAATAACCCATAGGTAAAAGAACTCACATAGGAGATTTAAAAATATTTTGAACTAAATGAAAATGAAAACACAACATACCCAAATTTATGGATGTAGGCAAAACAGCGCTCAGAGAGAAATATCTGAGTCCCTTCAAAAACCTATATCAGAAAAGAATAACAGTTTCAAATCTATAACCTGAGCTTCCAACTTAGGAAACTAGAAAAAGCAAACTAAACTTGATGCAAGGAGAAGGAAGAAAATAATAAAAATTAGGGAATAAGCTAGTACAGTAGAAAACAGAAAAATCAATGAAACCAAAAGCTGATTCTTTGAAAATGTTAACAAAATCACAAACCCTTAGCTAGACCAACCAAGAAAATAAGACAGAAAACACAAAGGATGAAAATAAAGAAATAAAGATGAAGCATCATTACTGAACTTATACAGATGGGAACAACTTTAATGGAATATTATAAATAACTTTAGGCTAACAAATTAGGAAGGGGAGATGAATGGACAAATCGAAAGAAAGGTACAAATTATCAAAACAGATTCATGAAGGAAGAGAAGAGTTGAATAAACCTATAATAAGTAAAGAGGCTGAATTAGTAATCAACAAACTGCACAAAGGCAAGTCCAGGTCCAGGTGGCTTCATTTGTGAATTCTACCAAGCATTTAAAGAAATAATATTAATCCTCCACAAACACTTTCAGAAAATAGAGGAAGAGAGAATATTTTCCAACTTATTCTATTAACTCAATATTAAATACAAATCAAAGCTAAATGAACATATTAGAAGCAAAGAAAACTACAAACTGATATCCCTCATGAACATAGACACAAAAATCTTTAACAAAATATTAGTAAGCCTAATCCAGCAACAAACATATAAAACTTGTTATACACAGATAAGTACGATGTATCCCAGAAATGAAATACTGGTTTACCATCTAAAAATCAATCAATATAATACATTATATTAATAGAGTAAAACTTTAAACCATGTAATCACCACAATAGGTACAAAAAAGTGATAAACAAAATCTAACTCCCAGAACTAACTAGAAATAGAAGGGAACATCCTCAATCTGCACATGGTTGCCTGAATATAATGGCTCCCCACCCCAAAGGTGTTTACATCCTAATCCCTGAAATCTGTAAAAAAAGTTACAAGGTAAAAGGGACTCTAAAGACAGGATTAAGATACAGCTCTTCAAATAGGGAGATTATCCTGCATTATGTAGATAGGCTAAATGTGATCACAAAAGTTCCATGTAGGAAGGAGGCTGGAAAGTCAGGGACACAGTGGGAGATGTACCAATGGAAGTAGAAGGTGGAATAATGTGAAGGGGCCATAAGCTAATGAACACTGGTGGACTCCAGAAGCTGACAAAAGTTCCCCTAGAGAACCCCAGAAGGAATGCAGCCCTGTGGACAACTTCATTTTAGGACTTCTGACCTCTAGAATTGTAAGAAAAGAAATCTGTGTTGCTTTAAGCCACTAAGTTTATGGTAACTAGTTACAGCACCCATAGAAAAGTAATATACTGCTAAAGAGTATTTAAAAAATATAGAGAGCTAGGATCTTAGTTAATGATAAAAGAAAAATTGAATGTTTCCCCCCCTAAGACTGGGACCAAAGTAAGGATATCTGCTTTCGCCACTTTCATTCAATACTTCAGCACTGTACGGAAGGTTCTAGACAGTGCAAGAGGACCAAAAAAAAAAAAAAAAAAAAAAAAAAAAAAAAAAAAAAAAAAAAAAAAGACTTCCGGATTGCAAGGGAAAGGTAAAACTGCCTTTATTCATAGGTAACATGATAACATGATTGTCTGTGTAGAAAATCCTATCTACAATGAAACTACTAGAACAAATGAAAGAGTTTAGTCATAGAATATAAGATAAATAATATAAAAATTAACTATTTGTATATACTTATATGCAACAATCAGAAAATGAAAGAAGAAAATAGTTGTACTCACAAGAGCATAAAATTAATAAAACATTTAGAAATTAACAAAAGGGTAATATTTATAAACTGAAAACTATAAAACATTGCTGAAACAAATTATAAAAGGCCTAAATAGACATTCCATATTCATGGATTAGAATATTCAAAACTACTAAAGTAAATTTTTCCCAAATTGGATTACAGAGTCAACACAATCCTTATCAAATTCCAGCAGGTTTTGTAGAAAAATTGACAAGTAACTTCTAAATTTACATAGTTTCAAAGGACCTAAAATAACCAAAGCAATTTTGAAAAAAAGGAACAAAGTTGGAGAAGTTACACTACCCAATTTCAATACTTGCTATAAAGAATAAAAGATTCAGCTCTGGCTGGTGTGGCTCAGTGGATTGAGCACCAGCCTGAGAACCAAAGGATTACCGGTTTGATTCCCAGTCAGGGTACATGCCTGGGTTGCAGGCCAGGTCCCCAGTAGGGGACACATGAGAGGCAACCACACATTGATGTTTCCCTCTCTTTCTTCCTCCCTTCCCCTCTCTCTAAAAATAAATAAACAAAATATTTAAAAAAGAGAGATTCAGAACATAAGGATAGGTATATAGGTCAATGGAACCAAATGAATGTCCAGAAATTAACCCTTACTTTTATAGTTAATTGATTTTCCACAAAGATGCCAAGTCAATTCAATGGGGGAAATAATGGTCTTTATAATAAATAGTACTAGGACAACTGGACATCCATTTACAAAAATATGAACTTGGGACACTTTACCTCACACACCAAAATTAACTCAAAATGAATTAATATATCTAAATGTAAGAACTAAAACTATAAACATTCTAGAAGAAAAAAAGAATATCTTTCTGACCTTGAATTCAGCCAAGACTTCTTAGACATGATACCAAAAACATGACAAAAAGGAACAAATTGATAAATTGAACTTCACTAAAATTAGAAAATTCTGTGCTTTAAAAGACATCATTAAAATAAAAAGACAGGCTAAAGACTGGATGAAAATATTTACAAATCATATTCTATCTTATAAAGGCCTTACATTCAAAATATGTAAAGAACTCTTACTACTCAATTCTAAGAAGACACACTATCTAATAAAAAAATTGGTGAAATACTTGACTAGATATTTCATCAAAGAAGACATATGAATGGCTAACAAAAAATGAAAAAAATATTCAAGATTATTTGTTAATGTAGAAATTCAAATTAAAACCACAATGAGATATCAGCACATACCCACTAGAAAAGCTGCAATAAAAAAATAGGCAATAACAAGTGTTGACAAAAATGCAGAGAAGTAGGAAAGCTCATATATCACTCATGAGAGAGTAAAATGGTATAACTATATTTGGCAATTCCTCAAAAGGTGATACATAGAATTACTATATGACCCAGAAATTCCATTTACACTAAAGAAATGAAAACATATCCCCACAAAAATTTCTTCATAGCACTGTTCATAATAGCCCCAAATTGGAAACAATTGAAATATCATCAAGTGGGGAAGGGATAAACAAAATGTGGTATATCTATACAATGGAAAACTATTTAATAATAAAAACAATGACTTTCTGAATACTAAAACATGAACAAACTTCAAACATACATTATGTTACCTGAAAAAATCCAGATTCCAAATATCACTTATTAGAAGACTCCATTTATATAAAATATCTAGAGAAAACACATTTACAGAAACAGAAGGCTTTGGGTAGATGTGCAAGTGATTTACTGCAAATAGGCGCAAGTAAATTTTGCAGAGTAATGGAGATGACCTAAAACTGAATTGTCACGATGACGCACAATTCAGTAAGTTAAATAAAAAATCACCTAACTGAAAATTTGACAGCAGGTGAATATCATGTGTAAATTACATACCTCAATAAAACTGTTTAAAAAGAAAAAAAAAACTACTTAGTATCATAAAATGTAACAGAAAATAGAGAAAATACATTGATAGACATTAAATAATTGAAAAAATAGATACCATATTCACATCTGAAGATATGAAGATTTACATTGCAAATATGTAAATTTTCCTCAATTGATTTAAATACTTGATGGAATCTTTATCAAAATATATAGAGAGAGAAACTTGACAAGCTGATTGTGTAATTTCCATGGAAAGGCAAAATGCCCAAAGTAGACAAAACACTTTGAAGAATAAGGTAGAAGCATCTGTTCTTCTGTTGTACCAGATATCAAAACATTTAAAAAGCTAAATTGTGTGATAATTAATTTTTCAATAGCAAAAAACCACCAAAGGAAGAAAAGAGAAACTGAAAAAACATTCATGCATACATGAACATCTGATTTATGACAGAGCTGGCAATATAATAACAGTGCAGAGACAACAATTTTGATATATGGTGTTGGGATACATTATCTATATAAAAATAAATTGAAACTTCATATCATACACATATATTAATTCCAGGTAGATTAACAATTTAAATGTGAATGAAAAAACATAAAGCTTTTAGAAAAAGAATACTACCTTCCTGAACTCATACAGGAAAGGATTTATTAGTCAAAGTACAAAAAGCACTAAGTAGAGAGGAAAAAATTAATACCTTTTATTACATAAAAATGAAGAACTTTTATTCCTTGAAAGACACCATAAAAGCAGTGAAATAAGAGCCACAGAATGGGAACAGACATTTCCAACACATATAACCAACAAAGAGAAAGTATCCACAATAACAAAAATCTTGTACTAATTTATAAGAAATGCATGTAAGATTAGAGAAGAAATTTGACAACAGAATTTCAGGACATAAAACCACAACATTTTCCTAGCTCCCTCTTGTCTGTAGCTATACTGAAGTTAAGGAGCAATCCTAAGATCTGTCATATCCAAAATCTTTGATATATGCCTAAGTGATCTCTGAACCTGGACTGCATCTGTACACAGATACAAACAGATGGAAAGACATTCAGACAGGAAGCAGACATTTCCACATTTGCTAAATGGGCAAAATAATTAAACAGCCATTTACAAAGAAGGCTATCCAAATGATTGATAAATGTGTGAGAATGTTTCCAACCTTATTAGATATTTTAAAAAATGAAATTAAAACCACAATGAAACAAACAATATAAACCTGGGCTCCTGAAAAATATCAATGTCCTGAAAGACAAACACACACACACACACAGGGAAACTGTTCTAAAGCAAACTAAATGCTATGTGTAGTCCCTGGTTGCATCCTACATTTAAAATTGAGAAATATAATTACAAACTGCATACTAGATAATACTAGTAATTATATAGAATAATGTTCTTAAGAGATATATAATAAAGTATTTAGGAGTCAAACCTTTTAACGTCTGAAACTTACTTTCAAATAGTTTAGCAATAAACAAATGACACACACACACATTCTTGTATAGAGGAAGAGAGAGGTAAAGCAAAATGCCAACAGTTGGTAAATGTAGAAGAAGTATATGGGTGTACTATTCTTTCAATTTTTCTCCATGTTTGAATTTTTTCAAAATAAAAGGTTGAGGAAAAGAGCACTTTACTAAAGACTAAAAAAAGTAAATGTTAATTATTAAGAAAGGAAAAATAATAAAATAAAATATGAGTAAATACCCATTAGGTTGGAGTCTGACAATATCCAGTGTAGACAGTATGGAGCAACCTGAACCTTCACACATGGTTGGTGAGATTTTAAGTCAGGAGAATCCCTTCAGAAAAGAGCCAGCATCTATTAAAGATGAAGCTTTGTAAAATTTTCACTCCTCAATTCCACTCCTAGGTATACACCCTGAGAAACACTTGCACATGTGTCCCACCACACATGTATAAGAACTATCACAGAAGTAGGAGTGATACTTATAGCTCAGTAAATGTAAACAACCCACTTATCCAACTACTTATCCAGTAGAATAGATAAGTAAACATCAGTATGTTCATATAAAGAAATACACTATACTGCAGAGAAAATGAATGACCTATGGTTACACACTGCACTATGGATGAATCTCAAAAATATAATGTTAAGTAGAAAAGGTAGACCCAATAGATTACATGTAGTACAATTCATTGACATAATGCTTATAAACAGGCAAAACTAAACACTGTCTAGTGTTGTCTATATTGGGTAGTAAAATGTAAAGAAAAGCAATGAAATTATTTTCACAAGACAGGACAGTGGTTATTTCTGGTGGGCAGGGGGTTGTGAGTTCTGAAGGGCATACAGAGACTTTTAGAGTACTAGCAATGTTTTACTTCTTGATCTAACTAAACATGTTTTACTTTTTGGCATGACCTACTTCATTACAAAAAATATTTTTTAAAGGAATAAGAAGTGAGGAAGGAGAGATAAGTGAGTATACTGGGTTGAACAGTGTGTCCCAAAGTTCATTTCTATCTGGAATGTAACCTTATTTGGAAATAGGGTATTTACAGATACAATTGGTTCTTGGCCTTAAATCCAATAACTTCTGTTCTTTTAAGAAGGCCACAAAAAGACAAAGACACACAAGGGAGAATGTCATGTTTTGACAGAAGCAAAGATTGGAGTCATACATTTACAATCCAAGGATTGCCAGCAACCACTAGGAGAGAGGGATGGAACAGATTCTCCCTCAGAGTCTACAGAAGGAACAAACCTTGCCAACACCTTGATTTGAACATCTAGCCTCTGTAACTGTGAGAGAATTTCTGTTGTTTTAGGCCACCCAGTTTGTGGTACTTTGTTAAAGCAGCCCTAGGAAACTAATACAGACTGTGTACTGGGAAGTGGAGTGCTGCTGCAACAAATATCTAAAACATGTGGAAGTGGCTTTGGAATTGGGTAATGGGTAGAGGCTGAAAGAAATTTTGAGGTGCTTGACAGCAAAAGGTTGGTTGTCTTGAAGAGACTTAGTAGAAATACGGATGTTAATAGCAGTTCTAGTGAGTGCTCAGAAGTAAAGAGGAGAGAAGAGAAAGCTTCTATCATCTTAAGAGAATGCATGTATCATCATGAACAGAATGTTGCTAGAGAGAGGAACATTAAAACTGCTTTTGGTGAGACCTTAGAAGGAAACGATAAACATGTTATTGAACACTGGAAGAAGGGTGATCTTTTTTATAAAGTGGCAGAAACTTGGCTGAATTGAGTTCTGCTGCTGGATGAAAAGTAGAACTCATAAGTGATGAATTTAGAATTTAGCTGAGGACATTTCCAAGAAAAGTGTGGAAGATGCAGTCTGGTTTCTCCTTGATGCTTATAATAAAATGAGAGAAGAAAGAAATAAATTAACATAGGATCTGTTTTAAAAATAAGGAAGCAGCACTTGATGATCTGGAGAATTCTCAGCATATCTAAGCTAATGTGCTCTGGAAACAAGGCCAGTTAGTGTGGCTGGACAAACTTTCACTCAAGAAATTAGGTGTATGACTCATGGATCCAACTAACCATCTCAGCAGAAGCCAGGAATAGAGAAAGAAAGGGCTATCTAGAAAAATAATCTGTGGAGAATACTCATATTTAATGGTTTGAATCTCTTGACATACATGAGAGACTGACAAGGTTTTTAAGAATTCTATAAAAGCAGAAAGAGTGCCAGCCTAGTATGAAAGTGACAGAGACAAGACAAAATGAAGGATGACCCTGAGAGCAAAGCCACAGATGCAAAACCTAGAGAGGACAGGAGGCTGAGAAGGTGGGGTTATCCCAGAGGGCCCAGAGAGTGAGGCTTCCCCTGGGGCCAGAGGACAGAGCACTGAGCCCAGAGCATTTTTCATAGGCCTTGAAACCTAATGGTATTTGCCATGCTGGGCTGCTAACTTGCTTTAGACCAGTAACCCCTTTCTGCCCTTTCAGAATAGAGATACCTATCCTATGCCAGTCTCACCACTGTATTTTGGAAACAGATATCTTGTCTAGTTACACAGGTTTCTGGGCAGAAAGGAATTCTGCTTAGGATGAACATACTCAGAGCCTAATGGACACCTGATTTAGATGATTTGGAACTTTTTAAGTTGATATTTAGATGAGACTTGGGACATAGATTTGATGCTGGAACAGGTAAGACTTTTGTAAATGTTGTGATGGGGTGAATGCACTTTGCAAATGAAATGGATATGAATTGTTGGAGTTCAGATGGAGGATTGTGCTGGGTTGAATAGCATACCCTCAAAATTCATATCCATCCAAAGCCTTATAATGTGACTTTATATAGTATTTGGAGATATAATTAGTTAAGATGAGGTTATATTGGATTAGGTGGGCCCTAAATCCAGGACTAGTATCTTTATAAAAAGGCCATTTGAGGACATAGACACAGAGCCATAAGAAGACTGCCATGTGATGACAAAGGCAGAGAGGCTGAAATAATTCATCTGCAATACCAAGGAATGCTGGCAACCACCAGAAGCCAAGAGACAAGGAATGATATTCTAGAACCTTTAGAAAGAGCATGGCTCTGCCAACACTTTGATTTCAGACTTATAGCCACTGTAAGAGGATACATTCCTGTTGTTCTAAATTATTAGATTTACAGTAATTTGTTATGGAAGCCCTAGAAAAATGATATAGTGATTATAAAAAACTCTTCTATGAAATTTTGTTGTAGAAAGAAAGAAAAACTATTGATACATGCAATATGAATAAATCTCAAAAAGATTATGGTGAGTTAAAGAAGCAATGTACAAAGAATACATAGTGTACAGTTTCAGTTATCTAAGTTCTAAAATGGGCAAAACTAATCTATACTCAAAAAATTAATACACTAATTGTTTCCAGGAAGAGGGAATTACTGAGAAGTATAACGAAACTTTCTGGGGTGACAAATCTACGTGTTGATAGGGATTAGGTTACACAGTTGCAGTGGTGTGATGGAGATGGGTCAACGATTTACACATCTCCCAACTCCATGTTCAATGATAACATATTGGTAGCTTAAAATTGGCTATAGTGGAGCATGTAAGCCATGGAAACTGGCAAATGATACAAATCAGAGCTTTTTTCTTTCTGAAGAGCTAGGTGTTATACATTTACCAACACATCACTATGAAAATGTACACATTGGTGAAAAGTGAGCAAATGAACACTCATCATTCATGCATTTCATTTCATGCAAATTTTACAACAAAGAAAAATGTAAATATGTAATTCTAACTAACAATATGCATACTGAAGTATTTAGGGGGAACATATTTACATTGACTATTTTTTTTTAATTTATGTGCCTGATACGGCTGTGGTTTTTTTTTAAAGATTTTATTTATTTATTATCTTTAGAAAGGAAGGGAAGGAAAGAGTGAGAGAAATATCAATGTATGGTTGCCCACCATGTGTCCCCTGCTGGGAATTGGCCTGCAACCCAGGCATGTGCCCTGACTGGGAATCGAACCATGATCCTTTGGTTCGCAGGCCTGTGCTCAATCCACTGAGCTATACCAGCCAGGGCAACATTGACTATTTTAAATGCATCAAAAAAGTAAGATAGATTCATAGAGTGATAAAAAGATCTGTGATAAAGGTAAACTATTAATGGCAGAATCTAGTCAGTGATACAATGGATGCTTGTGATAAAATTCTTTCAGCCCCTCTGTGTCTGTGAAAATTTTCATTAAAGATTGGAAAAAATCATTTGCTATTTGGTTATCAAAAATATTAACATAGCTACTTAATTCTATCTTTTCGAGGTCTTCAAATTTTACATTCCATTTTTACAACCAATTGCTACTTATTATGGTATATGATGAAGAAAGAATGTAAATGGTTTATTTGCTCAAGAAGCTAAACCATTGAGGGACATTTTTAAAAATAATTTTTTAAAGATAGTTCACAGTATGAGTATGTACACCATGGAAATTTGCAAATGGTACAAATCATGTTAAAATCCTGAAAGGAAAGAAGCAATGCTGGGGATAATTGACTGAGGTCCTTTGGGAGAGAAGAGGAATAGGATCCAGCACAAAGGTATAAAGATTAGTCTTAGGTAGGAAAGATGTCCCCAGCATTGAGTTGAGATAAAAAAAAAAAATGAGAGTTAGGATGAAGAAATTAGCAGAGTCAGGCAGAAAGTAGATGAAAGTTCTTGCCAATGGCAGTGTTTCCTTTGAAGTAAGAAGAAACACTATCTGCTAAAAATAATGATACAGTAGAATGGAAATGAATAATGAAGATCTAAAATAGTATTTGTAAAGGGATGAAACAGAAAGCTTACTAGGAACTAGGAAAGAGATTGCTGAACAAAGAAGGCTCTAGACAATACCAGAAATGAGAAACTTGTAGAGCACTAATCAATAAGGTTACATGATTTTTGTCCAGTCGTGCTCAAAAGCCATCATACCAAAATAAAGGAAGCAATTAGTTCGACTGATTCAGAGTTTAGGTTTTGCTCAGTGGCTGTGATTCACAGACAAGAAAGCAAGGAGAATGATTCATTGCCAATAATATGGGTAAATAATGAATGGTAAAGTCTAAGTGAGATATGGAAGGAAAGGAGGGAATGACATATTGGGAGAAAACAAAAAGGTCAAGGAGTTGGAGATTTTAACACGGTTGAAGAGATAGCATAAGGGGTGTAAGAGAATTGTGAGAGCAAGGATTAGAAAAACATTGCAGTCATAGAGTAATATACTGGAGTTTAAGATTTCAGATGAAATATATTTCTAGAGATAGTATATATTGTTTTCCCACTGATTTAAGGTTAGAAAATAGAAAATGTGTTACTCCCCCTGAAAAAATTATATCAAGACACAGTAAAACCACATTTAATAAACCAAAAAAACCTTTTGAGAATACATATACAAGTGCCACAATCAGTATCACACACTTACATATGAGAAGAGACCCATATTTAAGTCCTAGCATGGCCACTTAACAACTGGCCTTGAGAAAGTCACTTAACCCTTCAAAAGCTCTATTTTGTTATCTGTAAAATGGGTATAATACTGCCAGTATCTTGTAGGGTTATTGTAAGGCTTAAATAAATTAATGTGCAAAATGTTTAACACAAGGACCAGTGCAAATAAGCCCTCAAAAAATTATTAGCAATTGGGACTTCTGTTTCTGGATAAGAAGAAGTAAAGCACATTTCACCGTCTCACCAAATACAGTTACAAAACCTAGATAGAATGCGTGGAGCATTCAAAGACTGAAAAGTACACAGGAGCAGGTGGAACAGATGAGAAGCCCATAATCTGAAGAACAAAGAACCCATGCCCAGACACTATTTAATGAAATTGCTGAAGTGTAAACACGAAGAGTAAAAAGTGACAGTTTAATTGGGAAAGGATAGTCTTTTCAACTAAAGGTGCCAGGACAATTGGATATTCATATGCAAAGAGATTAATGTAACCAGAGCCTTACAACATACATATAATTCAGAAATTAACTGAAAATGGTTCACATACCTAAATGCACGAGCTAAAAGTATAAGTCTGCTAGAAAAACACATATGAGAAAATCTTTCTGACCTTGAATTACAAAGAAATATTAGTTGTAGGGCCAAAAGCAGAAATCATAAAATAAATTAGGAAGTTTGACTTTAATCAAAATCACAAACTTTCAATTTTCAAGGGATGCCATCAAGAGAGGTAACCTTAGTGAAAATGGCAGAATAAGGACCCCATGCAATTCTCTTCTTCATAAAAGCAATGATAACACTGGCAGAAACTGTTCAGAATGAACTTTTTCAGAACCCTGGAAATTAACAAAAGGCTCACAGCAATCTGGGGAACATTTATTCAATAAAAATTCAAGAACATTTATTAATGAGCTGAATCTCAATAAGAATAACAAGTTTTGTGGCATTTTAATACGGCCTTTCTCATCTTTTTCTCCCAGGTCTGTAGTAACCTTGAAAACTAAAAGCCCCAAATCAGAGTGAAATCCAGCAGTCTGGAAGCAACAGCAGAAGGAAGAACAGGGCTGAAGCCCCTTCAATGCACCATTCCCAGAGAGTCTGGTTAGTTGACCCGGAAGATCCCACAGGCAATGCTGTTTTATTTGACCTGACTCAAAGATCACCCAGGGAACTTCTGGCCAAGATGGAGGCATAGGTGGAAACACTGTGCCTCCTCGCACAACCAAGACTAAGGACAACAAACTATACAAACAATAACACAACCAGAACACAGAAAATTGAACTACTGACGTCGGACAACCATTCAACTAGACCAGTAAGAGGGGTGGAGTTGGCGGAGAGGGAATGCGGCAGGAAAAGGCAGTGGCTGGCAGACCCAGGAGTGCCAGGGAGCATAGGTGCAGCAGAGCTTGCAGACCCCAGATGTGGCTGGCTGACCGTGGAAACACATTCCTGTGCAGATAAATTAGGCAAGAGTGGGCAGTGAGATGGACCACACAGCCCAGGGCCCCAGCGATGGGAAATAAAGCCTAAAAACACCGATTGAAAAGGTGCCGGGAGAGACTCCTAGCAACACAAGAGAGGTCGTTGGGAAAACCCGCAGGGTCCTTGAGGGTGCATAGGCCAGCCCACCTGGGAACCAGCGACAGGGGGGTCCAGTTTGCTTGTGGAAGGCAGCAGAGGGGATGCAAATCCAAGAGAGGAAGGAACATGCACCATTGTTCACTCCCTGACCCCACCCCCCACAGGTAGCATCACAACCCAGCAACTTTCCCCTGGCCTGGCAAACACCTAAGGCTCCACCACCTGAACCATAACAGGCGCCACCTGACCAAAAATGACTCAAACAGAACAGCTCAAAGCCCCAGAGCCAATACTTTTAAGCGACCAAGAGATAGCCAACCTATCAGATGCACAGTTCAAAACACTGGTGATCAGGATGGTCACAGAATTGGTTGATTTTGGTTACAAATTAGATGAACAAATGAAGGCAATGCTAAGTGAAATGAAGAAAAATGCACAGGGAGCCAATAGTGATGGGAAGGAAACTGGGACTCAAATCAATGGAGGGGACCAGAAGCAAGAAAGAAACAACCAAACAGAATAGAATGAAGAAACAAGAATTCAAAAAAATGAGGAGAGGCTTAGAAACCTCCAGGACATCTTTAAATGTTCCAACATCTGAATTACAGGGATACCAGAAGGGGAAGAAAAAGAGCAACAAGTGGAAAACTTACTTGAACGAATAATAAAGGAGAACTTCCCCAATCTGGCAAAGCAAATAGACTTCCAGGAAGTCCAGGAAGCTCAGAGAGTCCCAAAGAAGGTGGACCCAAGGAGGAACACACCAAGGCACATCATAATTACATTAGCTAAGATTAAAATGAAGGAGAGAATTCTAGAAGCAGCAGGAGATAAGGGGACAGTCACCTACAAAGGAGTTCCCATCAGACTGTCAGCTGATTTCTCAAAAGAGACGTTACAGGCAAGAAAGGGCTGGAAAGAAGTATTCCAAGTCCTGGAGGTAAGGATCTACATCCAAGACTGCTCTATCCAGCAAAGCTATCATTTAGAATGGAAGGGCAGATAAAGTGCTTCTCAGATAAGGTCAAGTTCAAGGAGTTCATCATCACCAAGCTCTTATTGTATGAAATGTTAAACAGACTTATCTAAGAAAAAGAAGATAAAGAATATGAACAGAGAAAGGACAGCAAACTCACAGTTATTAACATCCACACCAAAAACAAAAGCAGATTAAGTGGACACCTAAACAGGAGCAGAGCCACAGAAATGGAGATCATGTGGAAGGTTAGCAACAGGGGAGTGGGAGGAAGAAGGGGGAGAAGGTACAGAGAATAAGTGGCATAGATGGTGGGGAGAAAATAGACAGGGAGAGGGCAAGAGTAGTGTGGGAAATGTAGAAGCTAAAGAACTTATGACACATGGACATGAACAAAATGGGGGAGTGTGGGTGGGAGGGGGTGTGTGGGGTGGAGGGGAATGAAGAGGGAGAGATGGGACAACTGTAATGGCATAATCAATAAAATATATATAAAATTAAAAATAAACAAACAAAATCTTTAAAAAAAAAGATCACTCAGGGCCAACAGCCTTTTCTCCCTTTTGTCAAAAAGAATCAGAGGCAGTTGTTGAATGTTACAGCTATCTGAGGTGAAGAAGTTGGGCAAATAATAAGTTAACCAAAAAGCTGAGAAAGAAATCCTGAGGAATTAAATGTCCTTAGGGAGCTCCGAAAATCTCCAACATTACTCCCAGGAAATGAGAAAGCCACACATGTGCATAATAGGGCTGTTCATATGGCCAGAGATTTGTAAGTGCTCAGGAAAGGCTTCAAAAAGCCCTAAATTCTCACCTCTGAGTCTCCGAGCAAACAAGAGGTGAAGGCTAGGATGAAATTGTAAACTATTGAAGACATATTCAGCTTGCACACAAAATCCCTCAATATTTGGGAAATCTTTCAGTAATGGGAAAAGTGGTTGAGACATAATTAAAACACTGTGTTAAGTTAAAGAAGGGCACATTTATACAATTCCATTTATATAAAATGTCTGTAATAAGCAAATCCATAAGGACAAATAGTAGATTAGTGGTTTCCTGGGTTGTGACAGGAAACAAGGACTGAGAACAATCCTTGACGTGATGGAAATATACTAAAACTGGATTGTGGTGATGGCTGACCAACTCAGTAAATTTTCTACAAATCATTGAATTGTACCTTTAAAATGAATGAGGTTTATAGCATGTAAATGATAACTCAATAAAGTGAAAAAATGACCCAACTACATTCTATATGACCCTGACGTTTATAAATACAAAACTCACTTGCAAATATAGTAATATAGATAGGACAAAAGTAAAATGGAAAGTAATTCTGAATGTTGAAGTAAGGCCTCCGAAAATCTGCTTCTCCATAAAAGCAAAAGAAGAAATTTTTACCCTTTATAACAGTATGGATGGACCTGAAGAACATTATGCTAAGTGAAATAAGCCAGTCAGAGAAATACAAATACCATATGATTTCACTCATATGTGGAATCTAATGAGCAAACTGAAGTAACAAGCAAAACAGAGACAGACTCACAGATGGAAAGCAGGATGACACATAGTGGGGTGAAAGGGTAGCGGGTAGAGGGATTGAGCAAAAAGGAAAAGGGACTCATGGACATGGACAACAATGTGGTGATAGCTGGGGGGAGAGCGTATAAGGGGACTAAAAGGTAATAGAAAAATATAATAAAGATTATATATTTAAAAAATTAAAAAAAAGAACACAAAAATTGTCAAAATCAAACTTATGGTAAACCTGGAAATTAAGTAAATGCTTACAACAATATGAGGAACACTCATTCAAGAAAAACAGCTGAGTCTCAGTAAGAACAGGAATATTTGTTGCATTTCAACTCTCTGTAATTCCATTCCTGTCTCTCCAGCTTTGTAGTAAGCCTTATAAACTAGTAATTCACAACTATGGTAGTTGTAAAAAAACAAAACAAAACAGCAGACTAACCAATAGTAGAGGAAGCAGAGCAGTTCTGGAGCTCCCCAAGGCCCCATCCTAAGAGAATTGTCACTGTTAGATCTGCCTAGCACTTCAATGAAAAGCTGTATTCTGAGGGCTTGTTCTTGACTTGGTTCGTATCTCACTCTGTGATAATATCCCATCCCTAGGGTATTTCTCAAAACCAATCAATGGGGATTGTTTAATATTGCAACTGGTTGACATGGCATTACCAGTTGGGGGCTAACAAGAGTCTGATAAAATAAAAAAAAACTTTTAAAAAGAAACATGGGAGGGGTGGATCTGGCAAGACGGCAGCAAAGTAGGAGAATATATGGTACACCATCTCCCACGCCAGAGGAAACAAAATTAAACAGAACAATCAACCAAGTTAAACCTAAGGCTACTTGAAAAAGAGACTTCTAACCAAAGATGGCCCAATGACCATCCCTGGACTGGTAGGAACATCTTAAAGAAGCAGACTTAGCACACATGGGTCGATGGTGAGGCAGCGGGTCAGTGGCCCAAGGTGGTGTTGCGACTGTGGGAACTTCCCCTTCAGAGGAGTGAAGCTAGAACTACAGACTGGTTTCCCAAGCACAGAGGGCCAGTGCCAAGACTGGTCCACCATGCAGCATCCAGTAGTGAAAGGCCATAGGAGCTCTCTCTGCTGGGTAGAGACAAAAACCTCTGGAGACAAACCCACCATCTTACTTTTCTTCCTTAAAGGGGAAAAGCACCAATTTTGTGTTTGCATCTACTCACCTTGGGCCACAGTGAAGGGAGGGCACTGAAGACTGGAGTCAAGGGAGGAGAGGCTGGAGTGGGAGGTACTGGGGAGAGACTAAGGGGAATAATGCTGTTAGGATTTTGGGGGCTGAGATATACCTGTGCTCCACAGCAGCCAACTTTCTTGAAGAGTTAGCCTCCCCAAGGGACAAATCAATTACATTACCCTGTAGGATGCCACTCCCCCCACCCTCTAGAAATCCGCTCGCCACAATCTCTGAAATCCTGTTCACTTCACTCAGCAACTTTTTTGTTCTTTTTTCAGTTTTGCTCAGTCTTGGTGCATTGTTTGTTTGTTTTTCTTTCTTTTCTCCCATCCAGCACTGTAATACTTGCTGAGGAAACAGCAACATTAACAGCAACATAACCACAGGTCATCAGACACTAGTAGCAGGGCACAGCAAATCCATACACTATCCTGAGAAACAGACTGGTGCTTCCCCCTCACAAGAGAGCCACAGAAACACCCTCCTGGTATCCAACAGACAGAAAATCTGAGCCCCTAATTAAAGTATCAATGGTATATTTCACAGATATATAACAAAGATTTCAAAAATTTATATAGAATCATAAACAACTCAGAACAGCTACAGCAATTTTGAGAAAGAAGAACAAGGTTGGAGGGATCACAATACCTCATATCAAACTGTATTACAAGGCCACTGTAATCAAAACAGCCTGGTAATGCCTTAAGAACAGACATATAGACCAATGGAATAGAATAGAGAGCGCAGAAATAAACCCAAGTCACTAAGGTAAATTAATGTTTGACAAAGGGGGCAAGAGCATAAAATGGAGTAAAAATAGCCTCTTCAGCAAATGATGTTGGGAGACCTAGACAGCTTACATGCTAAAAAATTAAACTTGATCACCAAATTACACCATACACAAAAATAAATTCAAGGTGGATAATGGACTTAAATATAAGCTGTGACACCATTAAAATCCTAGAGGAAAACATAGGCAGTAAAATCTCAGATATTACACACAGCAATATTTTCACTGATATATCCCCTGGAGCAAGGGACATAAATGAAAGAACAAACAAACATGACCTCTTCAAAATAAAAACTTCTCCATGGCTAAAGAAAACAGCATTAAAATGAAAGGAGGACCAACTGTATGGGAAAATATATTTGCCAATGATGCCCCGGACAAGGGTTTGATCTCCAAAATATATAAAGAACTCACATGACTCCACTCCAGGAAAACAAACAACCCAATTAAAAAATGGGTGAAAGACTTGAACAAACACTTCTTCCAGGAGGACATACAGACGGTCCAGTGACATATAAAATGATGCTCAGCATCACTAGTTGTCAGAGATATGCAAATTAAAAGCACAATGAGATACCACTTCACACTGATCAGAATGGCCGTCATAAACAAATCAACAAACAACAAGTGATGGCAATGTTGTGGAGAAAAGGGAACCCTCGTACTCTGTTGGTGGGAATGAGGACTGGTGCAGCCACTATGGAAAACTGTATGGAATTTTGGGGACAACTTGAATTGAACAACAATTTTAAAAAAGAACTAAAGATGGAACTGTCTTATGACTCACTGATCCCATTGCTGGGATTATACCCTAAGAATCCTGCAACTCCAATTCAAAAAAAGCTATGCATTCCAATGTTCATAGCAGCATTATTTACCATAGGCAAGTACTTGAAACAGCCAAAGTGCCTATCAGTAAATGAGATAAAAATACTGGTTCATTTACACAATGCAATACTATGCAATAGAAAGAAAGAATGAACTCCTTACCCTTTACAACAGTATGGATGGAACTGGAGAGTATCATGCTAAATGAAATAAGTGAGGTGGTGAAAGACAAATACCACATGATCTCACCTATAAGTGGAACCTAATCAATAATACAAAAAAAAAAAACGGGCAAAATAGAATCAGAGACATGGAAATAAAGAATAAATTGACAGTGATCAGAAGGTGAGGAGAGGGGCATAACAAGGGAAAGAAGGGGAAGGAGCAAGGTAAGGAACATGAATAGAGGACTCATGGGCATGGACAATGGGGGGATGAACTTGGGGGGGTAGGTTGGCAGGGCAGGGGAGAGCAACAGAGAAAAAGTGGGACAGCTATAACTGAACAACAATAATAAAAAATACAAATAAAAAAGAAAGAAAAACTGAAACTCTGAAAATCCTGGAAGAAAACATAAGGATACAGCTTTCTGATACTGGCAACACTAGTATTTACAATGATTTCTTGAATACAACCCAGAAAGCACAGGCAACAAAAGCAAAAAGAGGTAAGCAGGACTACACTAAAGTAAAAAGTTTCTGCTGAGCAAAAGAGACTAATAATAGAGTAAAAAGGCCACCTACAGAATGAGATAAAATATTTGAATGCATTTATCAGATAAGGAGTTCATATCCAAAACATACAGGGAACAATTCAATGACATAAAAGCAAAACCTGATTTTTAAAATGGGTACAGTATTTGAACAGACATTCTCCAAAATATGTATATAGAAGATATACAAATGTCCACCAGGCACATGAAAAGATGTACAACATCACTAAACATCATGGAAATGCAAATCAAAACCACAATAAGATTATATTATGAGTATAAACAAAAGAAGCATTGGTAAGGATCTAGAAAAATTGGGATTCTTACACACTTTTGGTGGAAATGAAAAATGCCATGACTGCTACAGAAAACAGTATGGAAGTTGCACAAAAGATTAAAAATACAAATACCATGCAATAAAGCAATCTCACTCCTAAGCACTTAAGTAAAATACTTGAAATTGGGGTCTCCAAGAGAAATCTCATTCACATATCCATTACAGCACTATTCACTATAGCCAAGATGTGTAAATAACCTAATGTCCACAGATAGATGCTATTCAATGGTTATAAATTTTCAGTTATGCAAGATGACTGAGTTCCAGAGATCTGATGGACAACACCGTACTTATCATTAACAATACTGTATTGTACACTTCAAATCTGTTAAGAGGTAAATCTCATGTTAAGTTCTTACAACAATGTAAAAAAGAAAGAATAGGGAATGAGATGTCCATGGTAGGCTTTGTAAAGTTCAGACATTTTTCTGAGACTCTAGAAAGTAATAAACATGTGCTAGGCTAACTGTATGCCCAGGAAAGTTAGGGTATGAGAAGTCAGTAATTTCTCACTTCTCCCTGACCTTCAGATTCTACACAAGCAGAAAGTGAAGTCTAAGGAACAGTTGGAAACTACCTGTCTGAACCTTGAAAGAGTGACCAAACACACATGCATATACACACACATGTTTGGCAAACGTTGGTTGGTTTTTTGGTTCCAGGATTTTAAGTAAAATTCTCCTTAGTCATTAGCAGACTACTTTGCTAACTGAACAAAGACTTCAGTGGCTGCACATGAGAAAGAATTCAAAATTTACAGAATTGGTCCAGTAAAATCATTAAACAAATAGCAACAACAACAAATCCTGGGTGTGGGGATTGACTGATTTTCAGAGCTGTTACATTATTTTAAATGTCTAATTTATAACAAAAATTGTAAGACTGCTACAAACTAAATATTTGTGCACTGTGCCCTTCATATGTTGAAACACTACCACCACTATGATGGTAATACACAGTGTGGTTCTTTGAGAAGTAATTAGTGTTAAATGAGGTCATGAGAGTGAGACCTTCATGAATGGGATTAACGCCCTTATATGAGTCATCAGAAAGTATAGTATGCTTTTCTCTGCTCACTGCCATGTGAGGATCCAATGAGAAGCTGGCAGTCTGCAAACCAGAAGAGGGCTTTCACCAGAACCTAATCATGCTGGAACCCTAATCTCAGACTTCTAGCCTCTAGAACTATGAGAAATAAACCTCTTTTGTATAAGTCACTCAGTCTTTGGTACTGTGTTACAGTAGCTTGAGCTAAAACAAGACATTGCCAAAAACAAAACAAAACAATCTCCAAAACAAAAACCCAGCGAAGTATGGCCCATGCACAGGAAATTGATCAAAACTATATTTAGGAAGTACATGTGAATTCCCAGACAAAATTTAAACCAGTATTATAAGTTCTTCATACAATTAAAGGAAATTATATATAAACTAAAAGAATGTTTCAAAAGTCCTTACCAAACAGGCAATAAAAATAAAGAGAAAGAAATTATAATAAAGAACCAAATACAAATTCAGGAGTTAAAACATATAATAAGTAAAAAAAAAATACATGAAAAGGACCCAATAGAAGGTCTGAGCTGACAGAAGAATCAGCAGACTTTGCGATATGTTGACTACCTCATCTGAGAAAGACTACTTAATGTGAATAGCCGAAAGAAAAAAATAATGAAAAAAAAAATAACAGAGACTCAGAGACTTCTGGGAGACAATCAAGTATACAAGCATGTGCATAATGGAAATCTCAGAAGGAGAGGAAGGGACAAAAAATATTTGAAAAAAATAATGGCTTCCCCAAATTGATGAAAAACATTAATCTACACATCATAGAACCTTTATAGACCCAAGTAATATAAACTCCAGGATATCTACTTGGACTCTGTCCAAAGACACACTTAGACATGTAGCCAAATTATCAAAGGATAAAGATGAAGAATGAATCTTAAAAGCAGCAAGAGAATAGAGACTCATCATGGACAAAGGGTCCTAACATTAACTTCTCAATAGAAACTATAGGGGCCAAGGCAGTAAGGTGACATTTGATATGCTGAAAGAAATAGATCACAAAGGTAAACATAAAGACAGTATAAATGTTTTTGTCTTTGCAACTCTTTTTCTTGTCCTATCTGACTTATAAGATAAAGGCATAAATAATTATAAAGTTGTTGATGAGCTTAAAATCTATAAAGAGGTAATTCATATGACAATAATAGTATTGGGTTGGCCAAAAAGTTCATTTGGTCTTTCTGTAAGATGGCTCTATTAGCACTTAGCTGTCTTTAACTTCATTTGAAACAATTTTGTTAGATTGTATTGTGACAGCTGTCATATCAGCATGCTTTAAAAAAACTTATGAAAATTGGTGAATTTTTGTGTAGCCATTTTAATACTAAAAGTGGAAGAAAATAAGTAGCCTTTTTACATATTATGCTTTATTATTTCAAGAAATGTTAAAATGCAACTGAAACACACAAAAAAAGATTTGTGCAGTGTATGGAGAAAGTGCTGTGATTGATGAAACATGTCAAAGTGGTTTATGAAGTTTCATGCTGGAGATTTCTTGCTCAGTGATGCTCCACAGCCGGGTAGACCAGTTGAAGTTAACAGTGAACAAATCAAAATATTAATTGAGAACAATCAATGTTAAACCACATGGGAAATGGCCAACATACTCAAAATATCCAAATCAATAAAGTTATGGATGAAAATGAAAAATATGTTTAATTTTACAGAAAAAACTATATGGACTTTTTGGCAAACCCAATAGAAAGGAGAAAGAAGAGAACAGGCCTATTTAGAAACAAAGTTTTTGAATATTATTGAAATTAAGTTGGTATTAATAAAAACTAACTTGTTTAAGGTAAGATGTTAATTATAATCCTCATGGCAACTACTAAAAGAATAACTTTAAAAATAGTAAAATCAGCAACAAGTTAGTTAAAATGATACACTGGAAAACCCATTTAACATTAAGGAATAAATGGAGTAAGAGACAAACAAAAAAGATATGATATACACACAAAAATAGCAAAATGAAAGATTCTGTAAAGACTACTTTATCAACTGACTTCAATTATATACATTAAATATAAAAGAACTAAACACTCTATTGAATTATAGAACAGATTAAAAATAAAACATGATCTGACTATTTGCTGACTACAATTTAGATGCTTTAAAAAGGTTGAAAGTAAAGGATAAGAAAAAGATATTCAATGAAAAAAAGAAGCAAAGTAAAGCAGGGTATAAGAATTTTGACTCTTCTTTCTTTTTTCCTTGGTAAGCCTAGCTAAAGGATTCTGAATTTTGTTGCTCTTTCCAAGAATCAACATTGTGTTTGTTAATCAACAAAAAATCTATATATTTTCAGTTTTCTATTTCATTTATTTTGGCTCTAATCTTTTCTTTTTTTTAAGGTCATAGAAATAAAGCTAGGTTTTATTTATAATGGCTCTAATCTTTATTATTTCTTTCTTCCAGCTTTCTGTGGGTTTAGTTTGCTCTTCTTTTTGCAGTTGCTTTTTTATTAAGACTTTATTTTCTTTTTTAAAAATATTTTATTTATTATTTATTTCTACAGAGAAGGGAAGGGAGGGAGAAAGGGAGAGAAATATCAATGTGTGTTTGCCTCTCATACATCCCCCACTGAGGACCTGGCCAGCAACCCAGGCATGTACCCTGACTGGGAATCAAACCAGTGATCCCCTCGGTTCACAGGCTGGTACTCAATCCACTGTGCCACACCAGCCAGGACAGACTTAATTTTCTTAGAGCAGTTATAGGTTCACAGCAAAACTGAAGGGAAGGCACAGAAATTTCCCACACAGTTCCCTGTACCCACATATGCATAGTCTCCTGCACTATCAATATTACCTACCAGAGTGGTACATTTTTTACAAATAATGAACATACATTGACACTTTTTAATTACCCAGTCTATGATTTACATTCCTTCACTCTTGGTGTTGTACATTTTATGGGTTTGAAGAAATTTTTATAGTTTCTTAAGGCAGAAGTTTTGGTTACTAATTTGAGATCTTTCTTTACTAATAAAGGCATTTACACTTTTAAATATCTCCTTAAATTATGATATGTTAAGTTTTATTTTTATTCATTTCAAAGTATCTTCTAATTTCCCTTGTGACTTTTTTGACTCACTGGTTTATTCAGTAGAGTATTATGTAATTGCCACATATTTGCAAATTTCTTAATGTCCTTCTATTATTGATTTCTAATTTTGTTCTACTGTGAAAGAAAGTGGTGAGAGTGGACATCCTTGTTTTATTCCTGATATTGGGGGAAATTTTTCAATCTTTCATCATTAATTATGATGCTCATTATTAACATAAATATATGACCAATTGATTTCTGACAAAAATGCAAAGGCAAGTAAATGGGAAAAGAATGCTTTTTTCAACAATTAGTGCTGGAACAATTGGACATTCATAAGAAAAGAAGTGAAACTCAACTTAAACCTCACATCTTATATAAACGTAAAGTCAAAATGGATCACAGATTTAAATGTAAAATATACAACTATAAAACTGTTAGAACAGGAGAAAGGAAAAAATCTTTTTTCATAATCTGGTGTTAGACAAAGGGACTTAGAGATGAAAAAACGAAGCATGATCCATGAAAGAAAAAACAAACAAACTGGATTATATCAAAGTTTAAAACATTTTCTCTGAGACAAAAAAAAACATGTACACTGAAAACAACAAAATATTGCTGAAAGAAAAACACACAAATAAATGCAAAGACATCCCATGTTCATGGATTGAAGACTTAATATTGTTAAGATGTTAATACAACCCTAAATGATCTATAGGTTCAATACAATCTCTATCAAAATCCCAATGACAATTTTTACAGAAATAGGAAAAGCTATCCAAAAATTAATGTTATTTCAAGGGACCACAAATAGAGAATAGAACCTTGAAAAAGAAGAACAAAGTTGAAGTTTGTAGGGAACCAGTTTGTTTGAAAATGGTGAATGTGACTCAGCCCTGTATTGGAAAGCTGACGGGAACAAAGTGGTGGGCAGGAACCCTCAGACCAGTTTTCCTGTGGGAACCAGACCCAAAAAATGCATCCAGACTGTTTTGGCTTGCTCTTGCTAAAACTTCCTCACCCTGGTCTGAAAAAGTAGATGTTTATTGCCTATCTTTAAGGTAATTTATAAAGCCTGTATAAACTTTCCCAAGGACAGAGCATAATCAGCTTGCCACCTTTCCCTTCTGCCTTTGATATTTTCGTTTCCTTGATTGTACATAAAATGTAGACAACAACATTCTATGTAATAGATAATAAGACCCGAGAAACAATTAAAGGCTATCCAGGCAAGGGTCGGGGCGCTCTCCCCTTGAGAGAAGCAGCCATAGGACTCTCATCTTAAGAGAGTACCTGTACTGCCCCTTTTTCTCCACAGGACTTTTGTAGTCTGTGTGAATTTGTTTGTCGCATCCACAACGCACAGACACCACTGGCTGGAGTCTGTAACACCTGGAGCCAGAAACAGGGACCCAGGGCTACGAGCCGCAGTTGTGAACAACACACCAACTTGGTTGGAGTGCATGCATCAGTCGAGGTAAGGGTAGATGACACCGAACTCTTTATCGGAAAGGTTGTAGGGCCCGTTGGATTTCAGAGAAAAAGGGGATTTTTTTCCAAGGTCACTTTCTCTTGCAACCACACTTTCTTTAGTAAGCACAAGCCTTGCTCTCTCTCTCTCTGGCAATTGCTGCTCTTTACGGGCACGGGTTGGGTAGTTAAGAACCACAAGGGCACCCTCTGATGAAAGACACCCGTGAGAGGATAAACTGGGATGTGGACTGGGAGAGAACACTAGGTTTCCTGCCAAGTGCAAACAAAAGCCCACACAACGAAAAGCACACTGTAAAAGCACTGACAAGCCTATCCCTGTGGCACAATCCCCGGTTAGGTTTTAGACTTGGGAGAGAGAGCAATGAATTTTCCTTTCAATTAGCTTTAATAATAACAGGTAATGACAGAACTATTTACAAGCACCTCAGTGCATTATTTCTTTACAAGCTGCCTCTTGTGGCCCTCTTGATTTTGCCTTTTCCCTCTGTCCACCTGTAAACAGAAAAACACATAGTAAATGAGTGTTTTGGTTTCAACCGGGCTCTGAAGATTGCTTTTTAGAACTCAGTGTTAGTTACAGGGTTATTTATGAGTGTCTCAGCTTCTTTCTGAGCACTGATGATAAGAGGAATTCCTCCCTCCAGCTTGAGATTTCAGGCATCTGTTTGTGAATAGGGGTCTTGTGGAGGTCTCTGGAGTCAATCCCCAAGACGTGCAGGGGCCTCACAGGGAATTCCAATCATGGTAATTTGACTCTCAGCTCAGTGGGGGAGTGCAATATAAAGGTTGGTCACCCAGCTCTTCAAGCCCATCTTACAGTATTAAATGCATGGGGGAAAAAACTTGAAACCCATAGGTGAGGTTAGGGTACTGTGGATGCCAGGCAGCCCTCCTTGACTGTTTTCCACCAACAGCACATTTCGACCCACCACACTATATTCCCCAATAGTTAATTAGCTAGAGCTCAGTACAGGTAGCGGAGTTTAAAAGGACAGAAATCTAAAGTAAAAAAGAAGCCTTTTAACAACAAGAATGGGCTCTAGTTTAATCTAAAGAGCAGGAAGTTTACCTGCATGTGTTACAGCAGCTCCTCCGGGGAGCAGGACGTGAGGTAAAAGAACAGCATCTCATTCAGCTTTTATGAACTATGAAGGAATATTACCCTGCTTTTCCTGACAAGGGAATCTTAGATATTGAGGTTTGGAAAAGGGCAGGTGACAAATTAAAATATTTGCACAATAGTGGGTTTCCTATCAAAGTTCATAATTTACTAACTTGGGGACTAGTCAGGACTGCTCTCATGCCCATATGGGCTAAGAAAACGGAGCTAGTTACAGAGAAGGATACGGAGTCTAGCTCAGAGGAGGAAGTCATACATGATGTAGCAGAAGAACTAGCCATGAGAGTTCTGCCTACAGCCCCACAGGAGAACCTGCCTCATAGCCGTAGCTCCTTATTTCAATTCAGGGAGTGCACCTCCTCACAGGATGAGTTACCACCAAGAAAGCCAGGAAATTCAGATAGATACCCTGCTGGGCTATGAGACAATGCCTTTGACAGACAGTGGAGGCTGGGGATTTAGATGCCCTTTCAGCTTTCCCCATTATAGTCAAGGGTCAAAAATGCTGAAAAAAATCCAGCATTCAGAGCCTTAGAAATATTTAGGCTATATCCTTTTTAATAGGATAATCCGGCCTCAAATCCTTCAAGTTAATTCACCTAAAGATTTAACTCTTATTTTCCTCCAACAACTCCTAGGAGCAATCAACTGGGTGTGACTCAGCCTTGGAATAACTACTCAACAATTAACTCATTTATTTAATGACTTTAAGGGGACCCAGATCTCAATTCCCCTAGGGAATTGCCCTCCAAGGCCTTACAAGAATTAGCTATAGTAAATTAGCATATTCAGCAAAGGCAATTAACCAGAGTTAATCCACAGTTCCATGTCCAGCTTTTCTGTTTCCCAACCTTAGGCACCCTGACTGGTTTTATAGGACAACTGTCACCTCATTCAACTATGATAGAGTGGCTTTTTCTGTCTCATCAGTCACAATGCACTATTACCACCTATGTAACTGCGTTGTGCCATCTCATTATAAAAAGACGTGAGCGAACATAGCAGTTATTTGGATATGACCCTGACTTTATTCACATTCCCTTAACTCAGGTCTATTTACAGCAATTAACAGCTCAGTCTCTGGAATTTCAGTGTGTCATAGCTGATGTTGTGGCAGGACTAGAAATTAATGTGCCCTCAAACAGACTGCTTCAAAACATTCCATTCCTTCAGATAAGACTAGCAGAAAAAATCAGCCCAATACTAGTAACAGGAGCAAGAACTATATTTCTTGATGAGTCCAGAAAAACCGTACGGGCTGCTGTTGCCTGGAAAGAAGGCAATAGCTAGAAAAACACTGTATCCTCAGGACATTCCTCTACTCAGAGGGTTGAACTTTTTGCTGCAATTATGGCCCTGTGGCAATGGCCTAAGGAAGCTTTAAATATAGTTTGTGACTCTGGATATACTGTTTATACTATTCAGCATTTAGATCAGGCATTAATTAAGACTTCAATTGACCCAAATCTGCTGAACTTATTTCTGACTTTACAGTCTCTCCTTGACAAGCGAGAACACCCCCTCTTCTTTACTCATATTTGATCCCACTCAGGCCTGCCTGGCCCCCTGGTGGATGGTAACAATAAGGCGGATGCCTTAGTTAGTGTCCTTACTGCCTTCTAGCGAGCAACAGCTTCTCATTAGTTTTTTCATCAAAACAGCCAGGCACTTTGAAGACAATTCAATATTCCCCATCCCCAAGCCAAGCAAATTATTAAAGAATGCCCTGATTGTCAAGCTCTTACCAAGGCACCTCCATCTACAGCAGTTAATCCTCGAGGACTAAGTTCTCAAATGATTTGTAAAACAGGTGTCACTCATTATACTCCCTTTGGGAAATTCAAACACATGCATATTTTTATTGATACTTACTCTGGTGCCCTACATGCATCTGCTTTAATAGAGGAATCTGCTAAAAATATACAAGCCCATTGGCTTGAGGCTTTTAGTCATTTAGGACAGCCTTAGCAAATTAAAACTGATAATGGCCCTGGATACTTTGCCCATTCTACTGAGGTTTTTCTTCAGCATTGGAATAGCCAACATAAAACAAGAATACCTCATACTTCAACTGGTCAGGCAATTGTTGAACGGGCACATCATACCTTTAAAAATCTTCTTAAAAAATAAAAAAGGGGGAATCATGAGTCCACCCCCAAAATTTGATAATGTTAGATATTTACCTATAATTTTCTAAATTGTGATGAATAGCTCTGTACTTCAATTGAGAACATATTTAGAAGAAAAAGCCAAAGTCATCTTACCCTTAGGTTTTATATAGAGATCCATTGGGAGATGGTTTCTGGCAGGGTCCGGTAAACCTCTTAACATGGGGAGAAGGGTATGCTTGTGTTTCCATCCCTACAGGTCCTATCTGGCTCCCAGCTAAAAGGATGAATGAAGCCTTATCATGAACAAAACAGACATCAAGCTCTGCTACCTGGAGATGAAAACCGATCAGCTGACTGTCCAGATGGCCCAGCTGATACTGAACAAGCAGAAGGAGAACAGACACCCCCTATGTTGCACATGAGTCTGGACCCACTGACAAGAGAGGATAGGGGCTGCCCCAATGATGGGGGCTGAGGCTCAGACACCTCCTGTGGAGAGTAACAACCTTTCAATCCCCCATAATGTTCCCTTCAGACATGTCCCCACCACATGGGAGGATATTAAGGCTCTTAATTCTTGAACCGAGGAAATTCTTGCTAAAACTAAAGTGGAGGACACTCCAGAAAACAGGTTTATTGCTTACTTAGCAGTGTTGTCAGCCAATTTGGCTAAAACTTTGATTTTAATAGCTATTATACTTTTCCTATGGGAGCAGGGCCTAGCTACTGAGGTCAATTCCTCTTATATCTATTGGGCCCACATTATTGATCCACTGGTATTTAAGTTGCATACCTGGTGGAATGTTGAACCTCCCTTTTCCACTAATTACACTCAGTGGACTGGAGGAGTATGGATGCCCCCTGATGGCCCACTAGAAGAAAACAAGCAGTGGGTACCAGTGCCAAAAAATACGGTTTATGTTGCTGAGTATTTACCAGTTTGTTTTTCTGTTCTTACTGACACTTTGGGCTTTCCTTTAAAGGAGCAACTTTATGCTGCAAACAAAGAGCAGTACAGTAATTACTATCAGCTTTCCATGGTAACTGCGGTCAGCCTGTATACCCATGAGGGGATTTATCATACTCTCAATCCCCCTCCAGTCCCTCCTTGTACTTAGTCACTAGCCATAAAGACTCAGTCTCTTGATCTTTGTACAGAGGACTGACTGCCACCATTGCTCTCCTCCCCAAAACTCCTTTTGTAGAAGAGAACTGAGGAGCTAATTGGAAGGTACTGGCTAAGCATGGCATAACAATAGTTCCGGCTCAGCCTCAATATCAGAATTGTTTCTCCCAACCACACTAGCCTTTGGCATTATAACTCTTGGAAAATGGGCTTGCCTTTTATTGCTAGAAAACACCTGTATATAAAATTTAACTATGACCCTGAACATGTTTTAGGATGTTTCTACCAGGTTAGCCCTCCAAAATAGAATTGGGTCACGGCTTGTACTTCTCAATCCTATATTATTTTTAGCAACTCTGGGGACAGCCCAGGTTTTTTATAACGAATCAATGAAAATTTATTCTTTGCATGTTCCTGCTGGTTCCATATATGCCAGCTGCCTTACCAGTCTCAATATTACTCAGTTAAGTCTCACTATGGTATATATAGTTAGAAGACAAGACTCAAATATGGGTGCCAGTTAATGTAACCAGAGAATAGGAAGATCCCAATAGCATATAGTAGTGCTTGATGGTTTGTCGGCACCCTAAATGCATTCATTGTCTCTGCTATAGTTGTTGCAGCTACTGCTGCTGTGGCAACAGCTGCCCTCATTGATTAAGTTCAAACTGCTTATGCCGTCGATATTCTCTTAACCAGTTCCACATTAGAAATGCTTCAACAGGCCCAGATTGATCAAGAGATCCTGACTCGCCTTTCTGTAGTTGAATCAGCTTTCAACTGGATCGGCGAATGTCAGGACATGCTAGTGACCCATCAACAACTGACCTGTGATCCTGGTTTCTCCAAAGTGTGTGTCACCCCACTCCAGTGGAATTCCAGCCAATACTCCTGAAGTAATATTCAACATTACCTAAGAGGAGCTTTTTCTACCAATTTAAAGGGGCAGATTAATAAATTGCAAATGGCATTACACCAGCAGTTGCAGGACATTCAATGCTTGACTAAGCAGATTTTTCAAACACTCTATGATAATCTCAGCTGGCTAAATCAAAAAAAAAATGGTTTGATAGACTCAACCTGAGATTGTGGGTCCTTGGAACCACCAGTTGTTTACTGATTCTACTAATGCTTTGTGCATTTCAATGCATTTGCAAATTATTTGCCCAGGGTCATATAAGAGACCAGCAAGTATCAAGTCTTGTGAGACCCGCCACACAGTCCTAACTAAAAAAAAAAAAATGGTGGGGAATTGTAGGGAACAGGTTTGTTTGAAAATGATGAATGTGACTCAGCCCTGCATTGGAAAGCTGACAGGAACAAAGTGGTGGGCAGGAACCCTCAGACCAGTTTTACTGTGGGAATCAGGCCCAGAAAACGCATCCAGACTGTTTTGGCTTGCTCTTGCTAAAACTCCTTCGCCCTGGTCTGAAACAGTAGATGTTTATTGCCTATCTTCAAGGTAATTTCCAAAGCCTGTATAAACTTTCCCAAGGACAGAGCATAATCAGCTTGCCACCTTTCCTTTCTGTATTTGTTATTTTCATTTCCTTGATGGTATGTAAAATGTAGACAACATTCTATGTAATAGACAATAAGACCCGAGGGAAACAATAAAAGCCTGTCCAGGCAAGGGTCCGGGCGCTCTCCTCTTGAGAGAAGCAGCCATAAGACTCTCATCTTAAGAGAGTACCTGTACTGCCCCTTTTTCTTCACAGGACTTTTGTAGTCTGTGTGAATTTGTTTGTCACATCCACAACACACAGACCCCGCTGGCTGGAGTCTGCATAAGAAGTTGTTACATTTACTGATTTCAAAACTTACTACAAATCTGCAGTAATTAAAACAGTGTGGCACTTGCATAAACACATACATATATGACTACACCAATAATAGAATGGAGAACCTCTTGTATTAATGGTCATATGATTCTCAAAGAGGATGCTAAGTCCATTCAGTGGAGAAGGATAGTCTTTTCAAGAGGTAGTACTGGAAAAAGTAAACACCAACATTTAAAAAATGAAGTTGAAGGATTATGCCCTACACAAAAAAGTAACTCAAAATGGACTAAAGACTTCAATGTAAGAGCTAAAACTGTAAAACTCTCAGAAGATAATATAAGAGAAAAGCTTTATGACATTAGATTTGGTAGTAATTTATTGGACATGATAGCAAAAACACCAGTAACAAAATAAAAAATTGAGAAAGCGGATTTCATCAGAAATGCATCAAAGGACACTATCACCAGAGTGAGAAGGCAACCCATAGAAAGTGAGAAAATACTGGCAAATCATATATCTGATAAGGGATCAGTATCCAGAATATATAAAGAACTCCTACAACCCAACAGCAAATAAACACACAACCCATTAAAAAATAGCAAAGGACTTAATTAGACATTTCTCCAAAGATACAAAAATGGCCAAAAAGCAGATGAAAAGATGCTCAATATCACTAGTCATTAGGGAAATGCAAATCAAAACTACAAGGAAATACCACTTCACCCCATTAGGATGGCTTTATAAAAAATAATAGAAGAAAATAAGTGTTGGCAAAGGTATGGAGAAATTGGAATCCTTATTCATTGCTGGTGGGTATGTAAAATGGTATAGCTCTATGGAAACCAGTATGATGTTTACTCAAAAGATTAAACATACAATTACCATATGATCGATCAATTCTACTTCTGAACATATACCCAAAAGAACTGAAACCAGGGACTCAAAAAGATATTTGTACATCCAGGTTCATAGCAGCATTTGCAATAGCTAAAAGGTAAAAGCAGCCAAGTGTCTACTGACAGATGAACGGATCTTAAAAATGTGATGTATCTATACAATGGAATATTATTCAGCCTTAAAAAGGGTTCACCCTGATCAGTGTGGCTCAGTTGGTTGGGTGTTGCTCTGCAAACCAAAAGGTTGCCAGTTTGATTCCTGGTCAGGGCACATGCCTGGTAATGCATATGAGAAGCAACCGATCGATGTTTTCTCTCACATCGATGTTTTTCTCCCTCTTTCTTTCTCCCTCCCTTCCCCCTCTCTAAAAATAAAGAAATGTATTTTTTATAAAAGGAAGGAAATTCTGACACATGCTACAATATGGATAATAACGTTAAGGACATTAGGCTAAGTGAAATAAGCCAGACACAAAAGGACAAATAGTGTATGATCCCACTTACATGAGGTACCTAGAGTCAAATTCATAGGGATGGAAAGTAGAATGGTGGATGCCAGGGATGGAGGGGAAGGGAGAATGGGGAGTTAGTGTTTAATGGGTACAGAGTTTCAGTTTGGGAAGATGAAAAAATTGTGTAGATGGATGGCTGTGACGATCACACAACATTGTGAATGTGCTTTATGCCATAGAACTGAACTCCTAAAAATGGTTAAAATGGTCAATTTTAGTTATATATATTTTACCACAATAAAAAATTTGTTCTGCAAAAGACAGAGTTAAAAGAATGAAAAGACAAGCTACACAATGGGATAAACATTTGCAAATCAGATATCCAACAAAGAATTGTGGTTAGAACAAAGAATTCTCAAAAGTCATCAGGAAGAAAATAAACAACCCAATTAAAAAACAGCAAAAGATTTGGATACTTTAGCAAACAGAATGTAAAGATGGCAAATAGCATATAAAATGATGTCCAACATCATTAGCCACTAAGAAAATGCAAATTAAAGCTACAATGAAATACCACTTCACAGCTAATTGAATAACTAAAATACCAACAATACCAAATGCTGACAAAGATGTAGAGCAAGTGTACTCTCATACATTGCTGGTGAAAATGTAAAATGATTCAGCCACTCTGGAAAGTGGTTTTGGCAGTTTCTTATAAAGTTAAACACTTACCATATGACCCAGTAATCCCACTCCTAGATATTTACCTTAGAGAAATAAAAATTTTATGTTCACAGAAAAACCTGTACAAGGATGTTCATATAAGTATTATTCAGAATCATTATAACCTGAAAACAACAGCTCAAATACACATCAATGGGTGAATGGATAAACAAACTTTGGAACATCCATACAATGGAACACTACACTTAGCAAAATGAATGAACTCTTTGATACACACAGCTTGGATGAATCTCAAAGGCATTATGCTGAATGAAAGAAGCCACTCTCAAAAGATTACATATCATATGATTCCATTTGTATGATATTCTGTAAAAGATAAAACTACAGTGATGGAAAACAGATCAGTGATTGCCAGAGATTATGGGTGGAGCTGGGGTGACTGTCGAAGGACAGTATGAGGAAGTTTTAGGGTGATGGAGCTGTTCTCTATCCTGACTGTGGTGGTGATTACATGAATCTACATGAGTTACAATTCACAGAATTGTATACCATAAAAATTCAGGCAATTTTATCGTAAGTTCATTTCAAAAATAAAATATTAGCTATTATGTCATCATCATCATCATCATCAACAGTTTTACTTTACTGATTAATAAAAATATTCAAAATTACTTGTGAAATAGGTCTCAAAAACATTACGGTTATTTTATGCCTGGTACAATGAACTTAAAGGTATAAGGAAAAAAAGCAACAACACTAAATGTAAAAGTTTTACAACTTCTACTAGCTCCTTTCATTAATATTCTATACCAGGGTAATCCCTCTGGATCATTTCCTAGTAAACATTATCATATACTGGATATGAAATTAAATAAGTACTCAACTTAGAAGTTTGGGACCCTAGGTTATATTCCTAAATCTAACACTGTAAGAAAACTCTCAACTTGCCTTTTGTGCCTAATTTTATCTTCCTCTTCATTGAGGTCATGTACTTGTCTGCACTGGTCTTTTTGTGGTATGCTGTGAAGGTTTAAAGCAAGGAGTTTCAAAGATAGGAAACAGAACAGATTCATACACCACCCGCCCACCCCCAAATACCAGGCACTGCTCTATGTGATATACACGTATTACCTCAATCCACCTAACAATCCTACTATATGGCTACTATTAATATATTCTCGTTTTACAAATGAAGAACTGAAGCACAGTGGTAACATGCCCAAAATCTTATAGCCAGTAAGTGGGGAACCAGCATTTTCCCAGGAGTCTGCCTCCAAAACACATGTTCTTAATCAGTATGCTATAATGTGTCTCTACAAAAGCCTATTCATTTGTTCTTGTCCTTCTTTCACCACTGCTCTTCCAGGTCTATGGTCTCTAAGAAATCATTCATTCATTCTCATGGATTTACCTCTCATCTAAGCATAGATGATTCCTAATTCTGTAGATCTTGTTCTGACCTCTCTCCTGGGCTTCAACTGTTGCATTTCCAACTGCCTTCTCAATATTTGCATTTAATGATCCTGCCATTCTCACAAATCCAACATGTTCAAAATCAAACTCATTGTTTTCCTCAAAATTTTCCTATAAGACTTTCTTAATGTTGACAATATTTAGTCACGCAGCCTTGGAACATCTAGATTTCCTTTGACATATTCCTCCTTGAGTCTTACGCAGCAAGTTTTGCCAATCCTTCCTCTGTAATGTCTCTTACAATCATAGCTACCTCTTTTTCTACTTCCCTTGCCATCATTCTAGTCAATATCTTCATGCCTAAGTGACTGTATTACTTCCTAAACCATTTCCCCTGCTTCTATCTCTTCTTTCTCTCATCATACAGGGTGGGGCCAAAGTAGGTTTAAAGTTGTGAGTATATGAAACATGGATTTCATTCTTGTATTATTATTTATTATTATATTATTTTCCATAAAAACTGTAAACCTACTTTTGTGGCACCCTTTATTTCTTTGTCACCAGAGTAATCATTTTCAAATACTGCTTCTCTCATGTTACTCCTGGCTCAAAAACCTTTAACCATATCCAGACTAACTGAGTAACTAACTCTGTATAGGCCTATGCTGCCCACCAAAGAAAGGTCAAAAATTTTATCTACTTTCTCTATCATGACAACCCTGAATATGCGATAGTGCTCACAACATCTGCAGCAACTGAAATGCTTTTTCCCTCTGCTTCCTAAATAATAGATAGTATTAAAGGAACATTTAAATCTTACCTCCTCCAAGAGGCCTTCTTCAGTCATGCCAATGCATAATAGCCTTTCCCTCCTCTGAACTACAGCACTTAACAACTGTATCTAACGTTGTTACTAAATCATGCTTCTCTCAAATCACTGTAATTGGCACAAAGTCTAGAACCATTTCTTAAACTTCTGTGCACCTTCCCCAGTGCCTAGCAAAACTTATCTGTTAAACTCATTCTTTCTAGTTAAGACAAAGACCATCTCTCTCTATATATATACACATTATGTGAATTTATAGCTTAGTCTAAAGACCTTTTACAACCTAGCCTCACTTACCTTTCCAGTGCCATCTGTAATTTCCTGCCAAGTCTCATATTGCCTGCCACACTGATTTTTTTATTGTTCCCAGATATACTAGTTCCTTTTTCAATCCTGTTCCTATTCACCTGTTATTTGTAATGCCCTCTTCCCCCTGTTAACCTGACAAATGCCTGTTAATCCATCAAGACTCCTCCAACTAGGCTTAGATGTTCTATATTCTGTGCTCCCTCAGCATTTTATTCACATGTCTACAAATAGCAATTAAATTAAATAGCATGACTACACATTCTTCAAGAGTAGTGATAGTTTGTCTTTCTCCTACCTCCTTCACTAACTCTTCATATATAATGCCCTGATGGTAAATCTCTCTCTCAGTGAAAGAACATATCAAAGTCAGTGGCAATCACACACCTTGGTAATAAAGAGCCTTAAGGAAGGAGTGACGATCAGTTCCCTGAAATAAAGACTTTTCTATTTCCATTTCTCGTCGGGTCAGCTGTTTGCTCTTTGCAAATCTCTGTGGCAGGCAAAGGATGCGCTGATGCTCTGAGATCCTTTCTTCAATATCTTGAAGACAGTTCTGTATTGCTTCAGGGGTTGCCCTCAGTCTGGTCCTCTGAAACCAGAGAAATGAGAGGGCATATATTATAGAGGACATACCCTAAAAGGGACGGTCTGGTGCCTCAAGTAAGGAAGATGATCAGAACCCAGAAATGAGCATTTATCAATGTGGTAGCTAAAAAGTCAAGGGATAGCTTCTCTCTTCCCTAGGTCCCTGTCCTACAAATCAAAGAAGATTCAGACACAAAACTTAGTTTTGAGAGAACTAAAAATAAAAAGGTTCTCAGTGCCAAGTGAAGAGATACTGCTCTTCATTGTCCAGAAAAAAACTGCTCCACTCACCTTTTCACCTGCAACATGGCTCTTCCAGATCAAGATTTCTGTTTCTTTGAGCCCTAGTTCCCTGAGAGAAGCAGTTTCCTGGTCCTTCTCATGCAGTGTTTGGAACTGGGACAAAGACATAGTCCCGGCTGCTTCCTTCCCAAAGGGCTTATACATAGTACCAGGAGCAAAGCTCTCTTTCTTAGATACACATCTGCAAACCAATAAGGAAAAGAGTAAGAACATCTTCAAGTTACCCACAATTCACAGAAATGGGGCTCACCATTAAAAGAGGCATTTTGAAACTCATAGGCAATTTGTCTTCCATGTCCTATTGCTAGGCTGAAGCACCACTGCAACTATACCAATAGTCCCCTCATCCAGGACTAATATATAACTGAGTCAAATATTTATTTATTGAGTACCTACCATGCATCAGACAGTGTGTTGGGGGCTGAGAATTTAACAGTAAAAAAGATAAAAATGGTTTCTGCTTTTGTGGTAGAATAATGGCAGGAGAGACAAGTAAACAGGCAATGATAATACTGTGTTGTAAGTGCTACATGTGTTAGAGGAAGACACAGGAAAGGTATTTAGTGAAATATGGGGGCATTTGTAGAGGAAGAGACACAGAAGCATAACCCTGCCTAATATGTAGATATGCCAAGGAAAGGGGGATAGAAGAGGAGTGTTCCATCCAGGCCTTAAGAGGTATCACCTGGAGGGGAGGATCTATGATATTCAACTTGTTTGCAAAATCAATACTTACTCCTCAATGGACACAGAGGTGTCAAGTTGATGCTGAAGGAGGCTTTTCAACTGCCTCTCCCCTTCTGTTTCCAACTCTTCCAGGACATGCTCATCGCTCTTTACACAGCTATTTACCCTGGAGTAGATACAGGGATAAATACAGAAAGTACACGAGACAGTGAAATCTCAAAATATATTCTTTACCTATGTCATGTACCTTTGGTGATCTCATTTGTTCAAAGATTCTTCTCTAATAATTCATTGCCCTTTATTAATCATCATGCAAACATTTATTAAATACCTACTTGCACACAGCACATTATAAGGTACTGATGGAGTCAAAGATATTCAAGACATAGTCCTTATCCTCAAGGAGTTCCCAAATTATTTGGGGAGATGGAATATATATATGTGTGTGTGTGTCTTGTATAAGTGTGCCTGGCAGAGAGGGGAGTGGGAGAAAGGAGAGGAGAGGGGAGGGCAGAGGAGGGGAGAGGAAAGGAGGGGTGAAGAATGACAATACAAAGAAGCATATGTCAAATTAGTAGGAGTTCACAGATGTAAGATATAATTGGGAGCTAGGAGGGTAAATGAAGGAAAGAAGAGGGAGAACAAGTTGAAATGTTCTGGGGGATATGGGAAATTTAATTTAGCTAGCATTACAGGGATAATTAGACTCAGATTGCAAGTGGCCTTAAATACACCAACTAAGGGGCTTGGGCCTTAATGTATAGGTACTAGAAAGTAATTTATTTCGTAGTTAAGTGACATGGTAAAAGTGATAGTTTAGGAAAAAGAATGTGGTTATAATAATACCTTATGGATTTGTAGGAAAGAAATCAGAAGAACTATAGCTAAAAAACTATTCAATTTATCAAGGATAAGGTGAAGAAAGTCCAAATTGAAGTGCTAATAGTGGACATACATGAAGAGTTAGATGAGAGAGGCCTTTTGAAGGTCAGAGTCAAAGAGAAGTAAAAGATAAGTTCAAGATTTCAAGCTGTGAAAGTGAGTGAACTATGGTACCAACGAAAGAAAGAGAAAGCTCCACATGAAATAAATGGTTTGGAAAGGGAACATCAATATTGTTTTAGGTAGTTGAGTCAACTACCTATTACAATTGAAACACCAGCATGAAGTTCCAGGAAATATTCGAAGACACAATGAGTCCCAAGTGACAGTGTAAGTGATATTGCCTAAAAGGAAAGGGATATATGAGAGAACTGTTGCACAGATAAGTCTCAGACTGAACACAGAAATATCAAGTCCATCTGTAGTATCAGGATCTAGAGCTGTGAAAGAGCTCTCCAAAGGAGAAAGCATTGAAACAAATGTGAAAAGGGTCATAACATTTTATAGCCTAGGTACTATTGTGTAGAAATCTAGGTAATGCTAACATGAGCCAACTAACTATAAATAATTGAAAACACTTATTAGACTATAAAGAAATAGAGGAACCACTTAAGTAGGCAGCAACAGATTATAAAAGACAAAAAACTGAGCTAAATCCATGAGGAAAATAAATATTAAAATACTTTCCTTACAAAATAGCTCTTTATTACTGGGACCTAGGGAAAGTATCCCTCATAATTATAACCAAGATTTTCATGTTCTAGAAAGACTTATACCTATTTTGGGATATGTTAAAATATACTTAGGCCCAAGGTTTTAAAAAAATCCTTTTTAGGTATCTTAATTTTTAGTTATTACTTAAAATTCAGAAACTTCTTACTAAGTTTAAAGTGGCTTTGAAATGAATAAACCATAGCTAAATATATAGTACACGTGCATCTCAAAAAGAAATGTTGAGTAAAAAAGAGCAAGTCACAGCGTGTGTGTCAATGTATGTAAAGTTAAAAGTGGATAAAAGGAGCAACATTTTGTTCAGGGATAAATTCCAAGGTGGTAAAAACTATTTTTTTAAAGCAAGAGAATGATCAGTACAAAATTCTGGATAGTGGTCCCCTCATGGGGTAGAGAGGAGAAGCAATGGCATGGGGCACACTGGGGACTTCTAAGGCACTGGTACTATTCCAGGTCTAAAGCTTGTACTGGGTATGAATCTATTATTATTCTTTAAAGTTTACATATACATTATTTTGCATGTATGAGATATATCATAAGAAATATTTTTAATAAGTCATTTTGAGGCAGGGAAAATAAGAACCAGTTTTCTAAAAGATACAGAAAGTGACAGTGCAGGAGAGCATAGTATCAGTAAGAATTTTAAAAACTCCCCCCTATGCCAGAGCGAATATCCTCCTTGCAGAGTGAATGCAAAACTAATTTAATGAGATGCTTTAAAAAGGCTTGCGTACTAATTGGGAAGCTCAGGCTTTCAACAATGACCCGCCAATTTAAAGCTGCCATTTCCTGCAAAACCAGTAGGGGGAACTGTTCGTAGCACTGCCTTCCTTTTCCTGACCCTGAATCGATTTTGCACTTGCCTTCTAAATTTGTAGAAACAAAAGTATCACTTACTTTAAGATTTGAAAACGCTACATGCCCGGGGGGCCCCAAGCACGTCTTCTTTAATACACAAACACTGCAAATAAAGGGCCCACCTCGGTCCCCTTTCTGACAATAAGGTGGAGGCAGGGGGTTGGAGCCGGCCTGGGTTTCTCACACGGTAGATATTAGTTGGCCAAGACCCTTTTACCTGAGGGGGTCCATGTGCAATAGGAAGAAGCAACAGCGTCCGTCTGGTTCCCTGTGCCCGCGCCGTGGCTTAGATGCTGGGCTGGAAGGGTATGCCTATGGGAACCAGCAGCGGCGGCGGCCCTTCCTCAACTTTGCCCTCCAGGCCCGCCTAGCCTGTTTCCCCTACATCCTCCTCCTTTGTCTTCTCTCTCCCATGAAACCGCACCCCGATAATGTGACATAGCCCAAACACAAAATAATAAGAGCCATTTTAATTTAAAAGGTAAAACAGAGTTCCCTTCATCGCCTGCTCACAGACAAGACCTTACCTCTTCATGTTTCCACAGGCCCTTATCTCTAACTTGGGTAAATAGACCGCGGACTTCAAGTCCCAGAACTCTGCGCGGTCGAATTCAAGGAGACTGTGGTGGAGTACAGAGCTCTGGGAATTGTAGTAGCGCAGAGCTAAAGAAAAGGGAAGGGAAAGTACGTATTGAATAACCGATAGGTTGTAAATTGTTCAAATATTTCTCTTGAATTTCTTTTAGAGGTTAAACGAAACACCCAAAATATCCAGCTCATAAACCGAGAAGTCACCTTTGACTTTTTGACCCTCTCATTCAGGATCACCAAATCCCAGCGCCTTCAATTTCTCTCAAATGTTTCCCTATTTGCCATGCTTTTGCTTCCAAGGACTTATTATCCAGCTTACCTGCTGTTTTCAGTAGGGGCGGGTCAATCCACCAATGATGCCAGAAGTTTGACGACATCACTTGCAATAATGGTTCTCCTCTTGCAATAGAGGCTTACAAGACATTCACTTCCTGAGACTCAGAATTTCATATGTATTCAGGCCTGCAAACATTTTAATTATAGTGAATCAAGAGAGGGATATAGTATAGTGCTTAAGAGCATGAGCTTTTAGTTCCCAGAAATGGAAATACAAATGATCTTAAATATATGAAAAGAAAGTTGTTTAATCTAACAAGTGACAGGGAAATTTCAAAGTACACTGACTATAAAAACACCTGACCTATAATCCTCAAAGCTATCAAGTTCATCAAAAACATGGAAAATCTGAGAAACTGTCAGAGCCAAAGGAACCAAAAGAGATGTGGTGATGACTAAATATAATGTGGTATCCTGGATGGGATCCTGGAACAGAAAAAGGGCCCTAGTAAAAACTAAGGAAATATGAATAAACTTGAACTTTACCTAATGATAAGGCTTATGAGCTGTGATAGTTATGTTGAGATGTTAACACTAAGGGAAACTGAGTGGAGGTATATGGAACTCTGTAGTGTGCAACTTTTCTGTAAACCCAAAACTGTTCTAAAAATAATGTTTATTTTTAAAAAGCACACCAAAGTGACAGTTTTGACCTGCCAGATTGGTAAACAACCACAAATTTGAGAACACACTTGTTTTGTTGAGATTGTGGGGACATAGGCATTCTCAATACATCACTACTAGGAACATAAATTGGTACCTCTGAACAGCAGTTGAAATCATAAATGCACATTAGCTTTAGTATGGCAATTCAATGTGTATGAATGGTATTCTCAATGCTATGTATCCTCATGTATGTATGTGTGTATATATTCACTGCAATGTTACTTATAACAAAATACTGAAAACAACTGAAATATCTATGATGCGATATATCCATTCAATGGAAAACTGCAGCAGTCCCAAAGATGAGCAACTTCTCTACGGACTGCTACTGAACATCTCTAACATATATTTATTGCAATAGGAAAGTGAAGAACAAGGTATATAGTATGCTTCTATTAGAGTAAAATCAGGGGGGGATATGTGTATGTGTTTGCTTATATATGCATAAAATACCTGTGGGAAAACATACAGACAAGTAGTAAGTGAATGTCTTCAGGTAGAACTGAACTGGATGGTGAGGTAAAAGAGTGGAAAAACTCTTGATTTCTTTTTGTATCCTTTCAAATTTGAACTACATGATTATATTACCTATTTTTTAAAAAAATTAAATTAAATACTTTTTAAGTCACAAAAAGTCAAAGAAAAACATCATGAGTTTGGGGGGGGTGTCACAATGTTTGGATTTCTCAGTTCCCACAGTTATTGACAACATAGCACAGTAGGCAATCTGGACTTGAACTTTTGCTTTGGCAAGTTAAAGACTATATGAGTTTCAATAAGTTTCTTTAACCTATTGAGGCTAGTTTCCTATATGTAAAATGGAGACAATATCTCAGAATAGAATGAGTATAAAGTACTATAAAAAGTGTGGTTTTAAGGTCATTTGACAGGGTGGTCATCTATGAGTAAATATTCCAAGGTTATCCAGTAGGTACAGACATATTCAAACTGGCCGTATTACCATGCTCAAGTTAGACGATAAAACCAAAGAGCAGTTACTGGAAAACATTGTATTTCCTACCCTGTGAACTAACATGTTGATCAAAAATCTCAATGGGAATTATTACTGTGAATCATATCGTAGCCAGCACCAGGTAAATCTTATATGGTAGTGGGACTAAATTCTGCTGTTCATCCAAAATGTCCAATTGACACATTAATCAATAAGGAAATGAAAAAATACACCAAGTCTGCTAGTGTGCTTGTCCCTTGGGAAGGTGGCAAAGGGTAAAACCAAACTATACTGACATATGCACCCCAATGTTCATAGCAGCACAATTTACAATAGCCAAGTGCTGGAAGCAACCTAAGTGCCCATCGGTAAATGAGTGGATAAAAAAAACCTATGGTACATTTATACGATGGAATTCTACACATCAGAGAGAAAGAAGGAGTTCCTACCCTTTGTGACAGCATGGATGGAACTGGAGAGCATTATGCTAAGTGAAATAAGCCAGGTGGTGAGGGACAAATACCATATGTTCTCACCTTTAACCGGAACATAATCAACAAAAGGAAAAGCAAACAAAATATAACCAGAGACATTGAAATTAAGAAAAATCTAACAACAGCCAGAGGGGAGTAGGAG
>PVKM010000122.1:0-10947 GCA_004027735.1 Carollia perspicillata | reverse complement strand
AACTTCTAATAAAACATGCAGCCCCTTGGTACTAATGTGGTTCACACTACAAAACTACAAGGTGAGATGAGTGGAGAATAAATGGCTAAAAATATGTATTCAAATAGGCTGAAATTGGGACTGGAAAGCAAGGTCATAAGGAAATACTCTATGTACCTTTACATGACTGTGGCTAGACCAAGTGGTAGGTACCAAGGGACAAACATTCAGAAAATTGCACTACAAGAAAACCAGGCTATTTCTAGCTGTGCCAAACTTATTAACTGTGAAATAATAGCTATTCTCTTTCCCATGACATCCCTTTCCCCATTTTAAAATACATCATCAAACAGTATATTTAAAAAAAAGCTTTGAGATTTCTATATATTATTCATCGGCACAAAGATATTAGCAGGAGTTAATTTCACCCTTAGAAGAATTTATGACAAACTGAGAAATATGCATCATTTGTCTTTCAGACAACTTAAGAAAGTTTAATTAAGCCAGAAACTCCTCCTTAACATAGACATATTTTCAGGACCTGTTCTTTTTGGGTGCTTTGTTCACAGCACACTTCTCATGAATATAGTATGAAGCAACTGTAACTTCCAGACATGGAAGATTCTAAAACCAAAAATCTTCTCTTGAAGAGGGATAGCATAACTCATCTAATATTATGTGTAAACGACTGTACATGCCTTTCATATTCCCAAAATGAGATAGCATAAATGCTGTTATATATAACAACTATAACATGTTTTTCAAAGAACAAAAAAAGTGGTCAAGCACTGGGAAAGTGTAAACACAACAAATTAAAAAATTCTCCTTCAGCTCATCTTAACTGGCCTTTAACAATGGTTAGGAGGGGCTCAAGACTCCAGCATCTTACATAAATGTTACCTTAAAATTACTGGCAACAATGGATTATTCCTCATCATTTAATTAATATTTATTTAACAATATCATGTTGAACAGAGTCAGAAAGAACCTTAGAGATGATTTAGTCCAAGGCTCCAGATTCCAGACAGTACACAGAAATTTACCAGTAAGTTCTACAGTGTTACTGCATTGATTTAGAAGCCACTTCATCCACTGACCTCTTCTATGTCCTGGAAAAAATACTAGTGCTTCCAATGCAAAATCGATGGGAGTACTGTAGCCTCCTTTTTCTTTATTTTACTAAGGATCTTTAGAGTATTAGAGTAAACACTCACTGGAAGCGAAAAGACATAAAAGTATCACAAAGCTTCAAAGAAATAAAATTTTGTTTATTTCAGTTGGGAAAACTTAATATGATCCAAATTTTTCATGTTATAGACAAAAATAATGTCCAAAAGAAAGTGTCTAGTTGATTAACAAGCAACAAGACAAAATCCAGTGTTTCCTCCAATACTGAAATTGGAACTTAATTTATGAACAGACTACTGGAGTTGGATCTCCAAAAATAATCGAAAAAATGTTTTTATATAGGGTATAATAGTAATAACACTGGGCATAAAAATAAAGATTACTCGAGATTATACTGAAAAGCTCTTTACTATGGAAATCATCCACAAAATTAATTAGTCTCTGGATTATTTTTACATTCTAGAATTTGAGTGGTAACAAAAACTTACCTAATAAGAAACTTCTACTTTGAGGGGTTTGGACAGAAAAAAAAAGAGGTCATGTAAGTTCTGATATTTAGTTTACTCATAAGGTGATACAAATCAGTAATATTCATTTGAAAAATATTTTCTTCCCTTAATATGTACCCCTCAGGACGGACTTGTGCACTCAGTACAAGAGAAATTCAGCTCAGTAATTCTAAGGAACTAAGGTCTAGTCACTAAAAAACTTTCACATGGTTTATTTTGGTGTTATACTTTTATTTTTTAGAACATCATCTTTATTTATAACTTAGGTGAAACATGAAACACAAAAGATAAGATTCTTCTCAAGCTAATAACAAGTAAAACACTAGGATAACTGTACATAAAAAATAAACAAATTTCCTGAAACTTTACCTTTTAAAAATAATCTAATTCAAGTCCCAAACCCACTCTAACTTTTCCTCTTGTTTCTGAATTTCTATAGCACACTTTCTGTAATTCATAATACACTCCCTTGTATTGTCTATATTGCTTTTATAAGATGAACAATAATTATATCTCAAGCTAGATAGCAAGTTCCCTCAAGAAGAGAGACTTTAAAATATCTACTCTTACATAACAGGCACCCATCAAAGACTAGTTGGTATTTATTTTTTGGAAAGCATTTTCCTATTATCCAGAAGGAATGAGAAGGATAATGTGTGCTGGTAGTAGGATATAGAATCTAGAAGAGTAAGATACAAACTATGAAACAGAGCCAACATCTAATAGTTTGCTTCCTACACAAAATAGTTAATATAGCTATGATTTCCTAACACTAAAAGCCAATATTAAATAAAAAACTTAAACACACACATTATTGCCACCAAAGATTATATACTGATTGTAGTTCAGTACAATAATAATGTGTGATATTATTGTATTATATTTAATACTATCAAAATCAGTAGATAATGTATACACCAAAAATAACATGCTCAAGAGATGGTCATTCAATCAAAAACAATCCCGATATTGTATTCATGTTCCTTATGAGGACAATCCTGGAAAACCTGAGCTACCTCTTCTACTTTCATTTGCAGCATGCCTATGGGGAGAAAAAGGCATACATCATCAATCTGAGATGAAAAAATACCAGGAACATAATAATTTACATTCTCCCTTCAACATATGATTTCTACAACTTTACATATTGATTTTTACACCTTTAAGTACTATAAAATACAGAAATAAAAAAGGATTCATCCATCTTTTTGTAAACTATGGAAACAGTGAACAAGACTGTTTTTCATTTGCTCTCCCTAGCTTTCAAGCAGATAGCAATCTACTCGACATTTATGTTTTTCTGAAGATAATTACTAACTGCTTTTTATTCATTACAGCCTAAAAGTGTCATATTGAGTGGTCATTAAATTCAAGGTATAGATTTTTGTAGGTCTTTGATGGCCTATAAGAAAATCAGTACACTGAGTATTTTCACACTTCTGTTCCTTTCTAATGATTTCTTTAACCCAGTGGTCCTTAAATTTGCTCAGGGGCAGAGCAAAACAAATCCCATTAATTTTATTATATAAAACAGGAACTTTCTGCAGTAAAAATAAGCTTTTGAAGTAAGCATGATAATCTGAATTTTTCTTTTAACATGCACAAATAAACTTGGTCATTTGTTCTAGTGGTCATTAATGCTCACTAATTGATAAGAGATGATGGTGCTAAAGATTTAAAAAAACTGTTATAAGAGAAAAACTAAAAACTTGAAACAATATACTTCAATTTCATTCAGCCAATTGGAATGCCCCAATGTTATTCAGTTTCTAAAGTATAATACCTCACCATATCTTATAGGTACCATAAGGTCACACCTATGAACAAGTGATTTAAATAATGTTTGTCTCCTGAAAGGTGAGAAAAAAATGAGCCTGGCAAAATACATCTCCTTTTTGTAGTAATAACTAACTACAGGGTGAAATTTTTCCCTCTAAATTACATTTTTGGATGTGAAAGAAATACAAATGAATACTACAACAAATCATTAACTTGAGGCCACAGAATCCACATAAGCACAATATACTTAATTTGCTGATTGATACATATTAAAAGCAAAGCGATACATTTATGAAAAATTTAAGAATCAATAAAATGTCATGAAATATAAGTCAGCATTTGTAGGAGACCATTCTGTGTGGCATGGGCCCAGCCCCCAGTGGCAACCACTTTTGCCGTTCTCATTTGCAAATATCCCTCTTCTGTGATGTGATTAGCAGCATTGGCTCCTTTGTTTTCTGTAAAAAGTAACCACCTAAAGTAAGCTGTGCATAGAAAATGAGAACCATCATGTAATGTGCCCAGAAACCCAATAAAGGCCAGTCATGGTGAAGGCCGCGGCTTTTGCTCCCCTTGAGAGAAAAGTCATGCTGTCCCTTTTCCTCCACCGGACTCAGTAGTCTGTGTGAATGTCTCATTTCATCCATAATGATGTGGACACTGTGGGCTGGTGTCCTCATCAAGCATTATTAAGAGACCCTTACTATAAATATTTTGTAATGCCTTCAAATTGAATTCTCAGGACTATTCCTATATTAACATACTTTACATTTTTAGGAGTTTCATCCTTTATGGGCAAAAACTGCATATAGACAATTTACTACCTTGAGCTCTAGTCCCATAATATGTTTCAGTGATTAGTTCCTGCAGGCCCACTAAATTATATATCATACTAGAAAGTGCATGCTAGTAAATAGTCAGAATTCTTGGAGAAATATACTATATACATTTTGACATTATTAAAAGATAATTGTACTGAAAAATATGAAAATGAAAGTAAGAAAAAATTCCATTCACAATAGCATCAAAAAGAATTAAAACACTTAGGAATAAATGTACCAAATGAAGTATAAGATCTGTACACTGAAAACTACAAAACATTGCTAAGAGAAACTAAAAAAACTAAATAAATAGATACTCCATGTTCATGAATTGAAAGACTCAATAGTGTTAAGATGGCAGTTCTCCAACAAATAGATTTACAAATTCAGTGTAATCCTTATGAAAATTCCAGCAGGCTATTTTTGTAGGAGACAAGCTTTAAAATTTACATAGGCAAAGGACCCAGAATAGCCAAAACAATCTTGAAAAACAAGAATAAATTTCAGGAATTGCACCACCCAATTTCAAAATGTCCTACTAAAGGTACAGTAATAGAGACAGTGTAGTGTTGACATAAGATAGCCACAGAGATCAATGGAACAGAAAGAAAATCCAGAAATAAAAACCTTATATTTATGACAAAGATGCCAAGGCAATTCAAGGAAAGAAAGCACAATCTTTTTCAACAAATAGTGTGGGGAAAACTGGATATCTACATGTAAACGAGATTTAACTCCTACCTCTAACTATGCACAAATAACTCAGGGCGGGTCATTGATCTAAATGTAAGAGTTTAAACTGTATGTGTAAAATAAAACATATGTCAATCAACTGATGAAAGGATAGACAACATGTAGTCCAGTCCATACATTGGAACTGCACATAGCAATAAAAAGGTATGAAGTACTGAAACATGTTACAACAGAAATGAGCCTTGAAAACATTAAGCCAGACACAACAGGCCACATATCATATGATTCCATTTATATAATCTCTCCAGAAAAGGCAAATCTATAATGACAGAAAGTAGACTAATGGTTGCCTGGGGTTAGTAGTAGGAATGGCAGTTAACCACAAACAGGCAAGAGAACTTTCTGAGGTAATGGAAATGTTCTAAAACTGGATTATGTGATGTTTGCATGGCTCTATAGCTTCAGTTACACTGCTATTCATTCAGATGGCACATCTGTGTACTTAAAATATAGGTTGAGGCAAATGTATGTTTACAGTTGTGAGTATGCAAAACACAGAGTTTATTCTTGTCTTATTATTTGTGAACTATTGTATTATTTTTCCACATGCAAAACTGTAAAACTACCTTTGGCCTGCCCTATATTTCTTAAAAATTACTCCTCTTCCTTAAAAAAAAATAAGACTCTGGTAAAACTGCTTCCAGCCAGCCCCATTCTCTTTAGGGGACAGATGTTTTCTTCATCTTAGCCCACAGGTGGCAAACACAAGGCCTGAGGGCTGAATCCGACCCTCCACCTTGTTTTGTCTGGCCCAGCATCTTGTTTCTACCAGATGGCAGTACCAAGCTCTTGCTTAACTGTTAAGGAGTAGTTACATTTATACAGCCCTAAAATTACATTCAGCCCTTTGAAGGTAACTGCAAAGCTGATGTGGCCCTTAGTGAAAATGAGTTTGACACCCCTGCCTTAGCTTATTGCAATTACTTCGGGTAAAGATTAAAAGACTGTCACAGAAAGTTATGAAAATAACTTTGGTTGTTAAAGCCAAACTTAGCTTTCTAGTGTAATTATTTTTAAAGTATGCATATACATATTATTAAGTGATATTAAATTCACTTTCAAACAAACAATGTACTTCCTTAAAATGCTTTTTTAAGAATTTACTTTTAATAGAGAGAGGAGGGGAGGGAGAAAGAGAAGGAGAGAAACATCAGTGTGTGGTTGCCTCTTGCGCATCCCCTACTGGGAACCTGGCCAGCAACCCAGGCATGTGCCCTGACTGAGAATCGAACCAGCAACCCTTTGATTTGTGGGCCAGCACTCAATCCACTGAACAACACCAGCTAGGGTTCCAGAAGAATTTTTTTTTAACAAAAGGAGGTAAAAGAAACCACCTCAATCAATAAATCAGATTCTATTCTAAAAGATGGAAGATGAACAAAACATTTTAATTGGAATTTAAAGGCAAATTTTGACATCTCAGCTTTGATACTCTTCACTTATGAGAGGGCTAAAAGTAATTAATAAAAATATTTTTAGCCCTCGCTGGTGTGGTTCAGTGAATTGTGCATCATTCTGCAAACCAAAAGGTCGCCAGCTCAATTCCCAGTCAGGGCATGTGCCTGGGTTGTGGGCCCAATCCCCAATTGGGGGCATTTGAGAGGCAGCCGATCAATGTTTCTCACATTGATACTTCTCTCCTTCTCATTTTCCCTCTCTTCCCCTCTCTGAAAATAAATAGAATCTTTAAAATAAATAAATATATATATATAATATATATATATATATATTTAAAGCATTTCTTTTTAAAATATATTTTATCGATTATGCCATTACAGTTCTCCCATTTCCCCCCTTCATCCCCCTACACCCTGCACAACCCTCCCACCCACACTCTCCCACTTTAGTTCATGTCCATGTGTCATAAGTTCTTTAGCTTCTACATTTCCTACACTACTCTTGCCCTCTCTCTATTTTCTCTCCACCATCTATGCTACTTATTCTCTGTACCTTCTCCACGCCTTTCCTCCTCCCACTTCCATGTTGCTAACCTTCCATGTGACCTTCATTTCTGTGAATCTGCTCCTATTTTAGGTGTCTGCTTAGTCTACTTTTGTTTTACGTGTGGTTGCTACTAACTGTGAGTTTGCTGTCCTTTCACTGTTCATTTTTTTATCTTCTTTTTCTCAGGTAAGTCCCTTTAACATTTCATATAATAAGGGCTTGGTGATGATGAACTCCTTGAACTTGACCAATCTGAGAAGCACTTTATCTGCCTGGCCATTCTAAACGAAAGCTTTGCTGGATAGGGCAGTCTTGGATGTAGGTCCTTGCATTTCATGACTTGGAATACTTCTTTCCAGCCCCTTCTTGCCTGTAAGGTCTCTTTGGAGAAAGCAGCTGACAGTCTGATGGCAACTCCTTTGTCGGTGACTGTCCCCTTATTTCTTGCTGCTTCTAGAATTCTCTCCTTCATTTTAATCTTGGCTAATGTAATCATGATGTGCCTTGGTGTGTTCCTCCTTGGGTCCACCTTCTTTGGGACTCTCTGAGCTTCCTGGACTTCCTGGAAGTCTATTTCCTTTGCCAGATTGGGGAAGTTCTCCTTTATTATATGTTCAAATAAGTTTTCCACTTGTTGCTCTTCCTCTTCCCCTTCTGGTACTCCTATAATTCAGATGTTGGAATGTTTAAAGATGTTCTGGAGGTTCCTAAGCCTCTCCTCATTTTTTGAATTCTTGTTTCTTCATTCTTTTCTGTTTGGTTGTTTCTTTCTTGCTTCTGGTCCACTCCATTGATTTGAGTCCCAGTTTTCTTTCCATCACTATTGGTTCCCTGTGCATTTTCCTTCACTTCTCTTAGTGTAGCCTTAATTTTTTCATCTAATTTGTGACCAAAATCAACCAGTTCTGTGAGCACCCTGATCACCAGTGTTTTGAAGTGTGCATCTGATAGGTTGGCTATCTCTTGGTCGTTTAAAAGTATTGGCTCTGGGGCTGTGATTTGTTCTTCTGTTTGAGCCATAATCTTTTGGTCAGGTCGCACCTGTTACGTATGAGGGGCAGAGGCTTAGGTGTTCACCAGGGCGGGGCAACCAGTTGCTGGGTTGTGATGCTATCTGTGGGGGCGGGGTCAGAGAGAGATGAATGGTGCTTGTCCCACTCTCTCTCAGATTTCCATCCTCTCTGATGCTTCCCACAAGCAAATTGGGCCCTTCTGGTGTTGGTTCCCGGGTGGGTGGGCTTATGTATATTCTAGGACCCTGTGGGTCTCTCTAAGGACCTCTCTTGTGAGGATGGGAGTCTCTCCCAACACCTTTTCAGTTGGTGTTTTTAGGCTTTATTTCCAGTCGCTGGGGCCCTGGGCTGCGTGGTCTGTCTCACTGCCCGTTTTTGCCTAGTTTTTCTGCGCACGAAAGTGTGACCACAGTCGGCCAACTACTTTGCTCACTCTGCTCATTTCCTCCCTGTGTCAGGGCTCTGCTAGCCCCATGCCACCCGGCTCTTGGGTCTGGCAGCCACTGCCTTTTCCTGCCTTGTTCCCTCTCCACCGACCGCCAACTCCACCCCTCTTACTGGTCTGGTTGAATGGTTGTCGGACTTCTGTAGTTCAACTTTCTGTCTGTTCTGGTTGTGTTATTGTTTCTAAATCTTTGTTGTCCTTGATTTTGGTTGTGCGAGGAGGCACAGTGTTTCCACCTATGCCTCCATCTTGGCCAGAAGTCAAAGCATTTCTTATCTGGACCAAAACATGGGGACTATAGCTAATAATACTGTAACATGTATCTGAAAATTGCTAAGAGAATAGATCTTAAAAGTTTTCATCACAAGAAAATAATCCTAGCTATATAAGGTGACAGATGTTAACTAGACTCATTATGGTGATCATTTTGCAATGTATACCAATATTGAATCATTGTATTGTAACAAATATAATGTTATATATAAAATATACCTCAATTAAAATTTTACACAATTCTATGTAGCAGAAAGAAAGAATGAGTTCCTACCCTTTGAGACAGCATGGATGGAACTGGAAAGCATTATGCTAAGCGAAATAAGCCAGGCAGTGAAAGACAAACACCATATGATCTCACCTTTAATAGGAACCTAATCAACAAAACAAACACCAAGCAATATGTAACCAAAGACATTGAAATGGAGAACAGACTGGCAGTGACTAGAGTGCAGAGGGAAGGGAATTTCAGGGGAAAGGGGGAAGGGTTTGCAGGAACAAGTATAAAGGACACATGTTCAAAAACTACAGCAGGGGATGGAAATGAGAGGGAAGTGGGGAGGGCTGGGGGTGGGCTAGGATGGGAGTAAAAGACAGAAAACTGTACTTTAACAACAACGGAAATGAAGTAAAAATAAATGAAATAAAATAATTTTTTAATACCCATGGTGGCTGTAGGTGGAAGTGGGTACTGGGAGGATAAATGGTAATGGAATGAAGAAAAAAAAGTAAAAAATATCCAATCCTGAAATATCGAATTTAAAATAATCCCTCAAACAGCAAATATTGACATTTAGTAAAAATGAAGTATGATTATGATATCACAAAAACCTGCTCTGCTTCTCTAAAATGATCCTGAAGGCATTTTAGCCAAGAGTTAGTTATATCACGCTGGATGACTAAGAATGTTTTACTCAAAATAATAATAATAAGGTGTTCAGCCCTGGCTGGTATGGCTCAGTGAATTGAGCATGCATCTATGAACCAAAGGGTTGCTGGTTTGATTACTGGTCAGTTCACATGCCTGAGTTGTAGGCCAGGTCCCCAGTACAGGGCATGCAAGAGGCAACCACACATTGATGTTTCTCTCCCTCTCTTTCTCCCTCCCTGCCCCTCTCTCTAAAAATAGATAAAATCTTAAATAATAATAATAATAATAATGTGTTGATAGACCAGTATTTATGGGACTATATTTTGGAAATATTATGTAATTTCTTACAGCATTTCAGTTACTATGAATTCTTTGGGGGTCCAAGATGGCGACAGAGTAGGAGGGAGCGGATTTCACTTCCCCCTACACACGGGAGGAAAAACTGCCTAATTCATGGAGGAACGGAGCAGACAGACAACAGTATTGCAGAGTATTTGAAAATAAGAATCCACAAAGTGGTAGCGGACACTGAAAAACCAGAAACCAAACGGTAAGAAGGAAATTTCAGGACACTGAGGTCCCGGCGAGCGGCGCAAGGGGACGGGGGACAGTGAAGCCCAAGGTCCAGCGCTGGGCGCCTGGTGCCCGGTAACCAGAGCGGGCGCTCGGTCAACCACGGAAGTGGAGGGACGGCTGAAATCCTGGGAGAGAGCTGGGTCACCTGCTCCCTCCCCCCCCACAGACCAGGTTTGGAGCAACAGGAGCAGAGATCTAGTCACGGAGAGGGGGAAAAAGGAGAAAGAGGCAAAACGCTCAAAGCTGTAGTTACTCTCTGTGGTCGCCAGCTTGGATGAGCTGAGGACTGGGTTGCTTCACGCCGGGACCCAGGAAGTTGCGCAAGGTCTCCGGGGGCTGGGAGTCGCCCCTGGACCCCAGGGCCGGGAGTTGCCCGTGGACCCCGGGGCAGAAAGTCACGCTCCAACACCGGCCGGGAGTCGCTAGGATTGCGGGAGGCGGAGTCGCCGGCTGCAGAGTTGGGTTAGACGCACACCAGGCTTGAATAGGAGGAATTTATCAAACAGAAGGGCTGGGGAACCTGCTGCAACGCCCGAGACTGACTCCCAGCCCAGCGGGGCGTGGGGAGAAGGAGCAGTGACTCCAGCCCGGCGGCGCACTGGAAGGAGAGACTTTGGGCCCAGGTTCCCTGGGAAGAGAGGCATTTGGCGCCAACCTAAGCTAGTGGGCTATGCTGGACCCCAGTGTCTGGAGGTGGCCACCGGGGGGAGAAGCCATCAGAAGAGAATCAGGACTTTCACGTCGAGGATATTGGGAAAGGAGTCAGACTGGCAGCTAGGACAGTGCTTAGAAGGCAGCCTGAGTGACTGTCGCCACACCAATCACTCCCCAGCCTTCTGCAGCCAGCAAGACCAGA